>APFE030177604.1:140480-208065 GCA_000404065.3 Pinus taeda
CTTCTGGGAGATGATGTAATCAGCTGACCTTGTTCCTTTAGGCAGTGAAGCAACACTTTTAGGGACTTAGGATCCCTCAGTTTATGGACATTTATGATTGGGGTTGAAGTGCCCAAAAATGTGTATAACAATAGTACAGTGGAAAGAACGAGTGTCAGCGAAGCAGATGATCTAGTTCCTGGTGTTATCACTCAGGTTGTTCCCCAAAACTTGTGAGAAAAGGGAATACGGCTGAGGTAACCACTAACCAATCTTTTAGATGCAATTTCTAGCCAAACTACATCCAGAGAGGGCTCTCCCTATATAATTTAACTTTGTTTATTTGAAGTTTTATGCTGGTTATGATGCGCAGAGGTTTGTTTTAAATGGGTTTGGATGGTGATTTCAAACAGAGGTAGGATGAAGGTCTGATAGAGTTAATTCCATTGGGCAATGGAGTCTATGAAGGTGGACCGCTGAGTTCATTTCTGTGATGATAGGCAATACTACAGAGCAAGATAATCAGTTTGTAACAATATTGAAAGCTAGTGATTGATGGGATGTAGGCCAGGGGATAAAGGGCAGTCAAGAATCCTTTATCATGGTCACAGAGGGAAGGCGCTTGAATATTTTCAAGGAGCAGTGAAAAATTCATTAACAATGTTCATAATGAAGGAATTCGTAGAAACAGAAGCATTTAAGAATTTCTATTTATTCTAATTGTGAAGAAAACATAAATAACAGTAGGAATTGAACACAAAGTGTATTTAAACAAGTTCTGGGCTATTATTTTTCCCTGTTGTTAAGATTGTGAAACATATATGAGATTTGGAAACACAAAAAACACAAAACACAATTAGAATAACTTATTGAGCCAAAGAAAGACACAAGAATTCTGTAGCAGAGTCCAAAATCATCACATCCACGTTCAGAAGGTCCAGTAGCAATGCATTTCAATGCCCTTTGTATTAATAAATATCTGAGTTACAGTGCAGTTCAATAGGAGAATCACCAACCTCGAATACATTCCTTGGGGAGGTATTTATAACAAAGAGATTTACAAAATATCTTGTGGATAAGATATGAAATAATAACTCAGTTTACCTACTCTGTCATAGAAATAAATGCAGAAATAAAGGCAGGAGTTATTGTGGTTGTGCTGGCTACTTTAATTGACTAGATATTTTAGACCCTTTACCCAGGAATTTGGATGGTAGTTATGTCCTTGATTTGCCTTCCTGCATTACTGTCCTGATTTGTTCACCTGCTCTTGGTCCATCTTTAATGTGTCCTGATCCTCGTTTGAGCTCCTTTCTTGATATTTGCCACGTGTCCTGCTATTTGACTAGGTGTAAGAAGGCAGCAAGATCCAAATTACTTAGGCAAGACTTCCAGCATCCTCTGCCACCAGTGTTCTGTGGGAAACTAGTGTCTTTGTATCTTTACCAGTATTTCATCAGCCTCAGTATACATGTAAAAGGTAGGCTTGACTTCAAAAGGATGATTTATTTCATGTTTTATAAAAAATAATCCTTCCAATTTGTCATACAAGCTCTGTCCGGAAGGAGGTCTTGTGTCCTTTGCACTGCTGGATGATGCAGTGATTTGATTTGTTACATACATGTTTACCCTGTGAGCATATTGTTGATGTGATAACAATTTTTGATTGCTTGTTAGTAAACTGGGTAAACCTCTCTGCTGCAAGCTTGTGAATTTCTCTGTGAAGGCATCAATATCCATCTGCATCTCTTGACACTTCCTTTCCAAAGTCTGTATAAAATTTCTCATGGTTAGCACCTTCTTTATTGTCAAAATGGTGCCTGTCTTGTCAGTGATCTCTAAAGCTGCTAACTGTTCCTTAGTATTGGTATTCAAAAAATGGATGAGCCTATTGGCCTGCTCAGGCATATTTCCTAATGATGCCCTGGCCCTTTGAATTTGCTCTTATGTTCTTTCTATTAATTCAATCTGTTCATAGATTGTTTGAATTGACCTCCATTGGTCAGTAATGGACTAGCCAATCTTGTTCCACAAAATCATCTTAATGTCTGCTAGAGGTTTTCGTAAGGTGAGATCCTTTTCCAATGATTTCACCTTGTTTTCCAGGGTCTTTACTTCTCTAGTTTTTTCTGCTACTGTTATCTTTGACTTGTCATAGCTCACCTCCAATTTGGCTAACTTTTCTTTTGTCTCTTTGAGCTCTGACATTTGAGCCTCTAGCTCTTTCACTATTTTCATCATTTCCTCCATCTTCATGCTGGTCTTTGGCTCTATTGTTGGTGTTGTTGTAGCATCTGTAGCTGCTATACTTGTTGTTGATGCTAGGATGGTAGGAGGGACTATTGTTGTACCTGTGGGGGGATCAGTGGCACTTGTTAGTGGTGCTTCAGGTGGCTGGGAGGTGGACTCTCCCTGCTTCTCTTTAATGGCCTTCTCCAATGGTTGCTCTGTTTCTGCCAATCTTTCATTCATTCGCATTAGTAGACTTACCATGTCCTCTTCCTCCTTTTGTTGTGCAACCTTTGCAGTTTGTGGATGCACTGTTATTGGCAACTTTAGTTTCCTTTTGAGGGCTGCAATGTCCTCCTCCTTTTTCTTGATCAGTGCTTTGATGCCCTTTGCATCCTTAGGGTTATGCCCCAGATCGATGATGATTTCTTCTAAGGACTTAATCCTGTTGTCTTTATCCAAGGAGGAGGCTTTCTCCAATTCTAATTGGGCAGAGGTATTGTGCAATGAATTTTTCAGTTGGTAAGCAAGCAATGCCTTATCTGCCAAGGTGGCATACACCATCTCCCCAGTTTGTTTATGTAACTCAATCTGGTCAATTGGATGAATATCCTTGGAGAGAACTTCCAGATTAGTTCTTATATAGTCAGCAGCTGACTGGGGTTGCTGTGTCTTGGGCTTGAAATGGCTGAGGATCATTTTCTTCTCCTAAATATCATAGGCAGCCATTAGCCTATGTTGATTAGTAGGTGTTGTCCTCATCAGTTGACTATAAAGTTGCATCCTTATTGGATCATTTCTAGCTTTTATATCATTAAAAGTCTTCTTGATGTCCGAGCTTTGTTTGCTTTGAAGCCTGGTGGATGAAACTTCCACTCTATGCTGCCTCTCTAGCTCTTGCTGGAATGAGCTAGCTGAGGTGCCAGGTAGTGGAGATGTTTGCTGCTCAGTTCTTCCCTGCCCTCCCATGGTGCTTGTGTTGTCTTCCACAAATTCCTCTTCTGAATATGGATTCAACCTCTGCCTCTTATCTCCTATTTGTTCTGATGGTCCATTGGTAGGGGCATCCTCTTCTCTGTCTCTCTTTTTGCTATTTTCCTCATTTTGAGGAGTCTGTAGAACAGGGGCTTCAGATGCCTTGGTTTGAGCTGAGGAAGCTTGCCCTTCACCCTGTTCTTGTGTTGTAGAGGGCTGATCAGCCATGGTCTTTTGTTCTGCATCCATTACTTCCTTTCCCTTTCCTGCTGAGCTGGCCTTTCATGTTGCTTGCTCTGAGCTCTCAGCAAAAGATGTATCCCCTCCAATGTGTTGGGGTAGCTTGAAAGGTACCTGTCCAAAAGAGTCCAGGTCAAGTTTTTTCTCAAGCTCTTTCATTTCTTTTTCCAATCTCTCTTCTTCAGTCAACTCTTCATACAATGTGCCCTCTAGCCACTCTTGTTGATTGGCATATTGTTGGATTTCAGGGATTGGACAACGAACATATGCTGGCAGTTTATTTTTGACTTTCCTATAGCTTATAAAATGATTTGGGTCATATGGTGCCCAATAGAAACTTTGTTTTAGTCTGAGTTTCTACCCTAAAATCTCATCATCTTCTAGCCAGGCTTCCCTCTGATTGAAGGTGAAAGGGCCCAGTTGATTCCTTATCTTAAGTTGCAGCTTTTTCTTGGCCTCAAAGAAATGGATTGTATCTGCTTGGATGAATTGTCTAAAGTATTCCAGGGCAAACAAGTGCATTGGCACATATCTTGGCAATTTATAGGGGCTCAGCTGACAGCCATATATCCGAATCACAGTGTGATTCTAGTAAAAGTACTAGTCACCTATGCTATAGCTCTTGGAGAGCTGTAGAATTCTCTTCATTTCGCCAGAAAGTCTGTTTGGAGGACTTGTTATCAGTAAAGAGGTGGCTGGATATATGAATAGATCAATAAATTCACAATAAGTGTAAGGATAATAGTAGACATGGTGGAATACTGGGGTCCAGAAGATAACAGACCTTGGCTCTCCCTTGACATCAAATTTTCTGAGGGGAATTTGAAAACTATCTGGCTGATAGTAGAGAAACAAATGGTATATGTATGATGTGTATCTAAACACTCCTTCTCTGCCCATGCTCATGAATTGTTCATGGATCTTATTAGCAATGTAGGTGGCATAGTCATACTTGACAGCAAGGGGATGTCCTGGAGAAAAAATGGATAATAGGACCAATGTAGTATCATCTGCATACTCACTGGTTTTGAATCCCAGGATGTAGGCTATCATGTCAATGATAAACTTTCCTGCTTCATTGAACCAAGTGTTCAGGTATGGAGGAGGTTCCTGTGGTTGAAAATTGGGTTTCATAAATGTTTTGCCAATTTTGGTTATCTCTGCACTTGGCAATTTGGCACCTTGGTCAAGTAGAAATCCCAAGGTAAGAGGAGTCAATGGTTCAGTTGGTTTGAAATGCAGCATCTCATTTATTAATTCAGGGGTGATATAGAATAGAACTGTCCCAGAAGGAGACATCACTGCCCTTTGAGTGGGCTCATAATTTGCATGGCATTGGTGAATGAGGTCAGGAAAAACATTTACACAAAGAAGGTAGTATATGGGCATATTGGACTCCCAAATCCCAAAGATGTCAGTTTTGTTTCTATGGTTGTTCCTGATCTCACAAAAGGCCTGGAGATGAGATGTGTTACCCATTATATCATTAATTTGGAAATCCTTGTCAGCTAGGGGTAACCACTTCAGTTCTTTATGTGGGGCATTGAGAGGGGCCACATTGAGGGTTACTGGAGCAGGGGCTACCATATTTATAAGTTCTCAGGTGTTTTTTGAGTAAAATGTGGAATTTTACAGCAGTAGTGGGCAAAACTAGAGTCCCTGGGGCTTTTTTCAGAGTATTTTTTCAAATTGAAGCTTTGTTTAGACTCTAGTGGGCAGAATTTGAAGCAAAAGGATGAAGCTTGAAGGATTTATTTTGTGAGGGGGGAGTAGCAATGATTTCAAGGCCTTTCCCTCAGTAATTACTAACAGACTGACTTGAGCTCGACTAAAATTGAAGGGATTTTGCTTAGTGGGGCAGAATTGGCAGTTTGTATGGAAAAATATGGGCAAACTAGTAGTTTCATTGGGCAATTGTGCAAAAGTCAATCAGCGAGCTTAGGAGCAAGACTTAGGTGAATTCCTGCTTTTCTCGGCTAGCTGGGTGAATTGTGCAGAGAGGTATGCAATGTGCAGGTTTTTGGTGGATGAGTGGTCCCAGCGGGCTTGTGTGTAGCAGCAAGGTGAAATCTTGACCAGTTTCTAGGATTGCCAGACAATTTTCATGGTGAAAAATCGAAATTCAAAGGGTTTTTCACAAGATAATGGTAAATACTTATTTTTCACAGTGCACTGGAGTTGCTGGCTGATTGGGAGATGATTTGCACAGTGGGGCGCCGAGCTAAGGTGGTCGAGGTGGCAAACTGAAAGTTTGTAGGTGAACTCGTTGTCGTTTGCATGCAAAGGCTTAGCAAAGTTACACTGTGAAAATGGTAAAAACAAACATTTTTACGGGTTTTTTTAACAAAAATCGGCTTTTTGGTGCTTTTTATGATGACGTCATCATGACGTAGAATTTTTGTCGTGTAGCATGGGTACGGAAGGTGACGTGGCAGATGATTTGGCGCTGAGGTGGCAATGATGATGTGGTGCTGATGTGGTTGTGACGTCATCAGATGACGTCAGCGACGGGGAGCGAGGGTGGTAAGTAGTTTTATCGCACCTCTTTTGGGGTGGTAGCGGTATTGAGCGGGGGGGTCGCGATACACGCGGGTGAGCAACGCGTGTCCTAGGTACGGCAGCGAAACCACCATTTTCCCGGGACATATCGTTCAGACGCTGGGGGCATCGCGATACGATTCCGCACCTTCGGATCTGAGGGCCCCGATCCAACGGTCGACGGTGAATGGTAAGTTGCGGGGGCCTCTAACTTAGCCAAAGAATTATACATTCATGACTTAGATATTCAATAATAGAGTGCACTTACAAGATAACCTGCAAGATTTCCATCCATTAGACCAAAGAATAGCTCCAAAGAAGATCCAAAATTAGCTCCAAACATCAAAATGCATCAAACGATCTATGAAAAATCCACTAGAAAGCAAGTGCGAGTTCCTTTAATGAGGCCATAATTCCAAAGTTTGATGATGATATGATTCAAATAACAAGTAATTTATATGAGGCATTCAAATGCTCTATTAGCCTACAAGCCCCTACAAAATGATAAAATAATGTGGAAAGCATACTTAGGTCACACACTGTAATATCTGCGAAAAGAGTTCAGAAACGTTGGCATCATGACTTTGTTAAATATGAAAAAAATATTTTATTGATTGAATACATGGACATGCTCCCAATTAGTTGGTGTCAAGAAATAATTACGAAATCCATAGAAACTGTTTCTTTTTTTTGAACAGTTTTGGAAAATACCATTAAGTTATAGATGTCATTCTTTCTATAAGGAGGATCGATGCTGAAGAATTAACCCAAAACATGTGTGCAAAGACACCTATTCTTCAATATTTGATTATTTTGTGTCTATAAGTTTTTTCATTTTAGCATGCAAGCTTGACTCACATTATACTGGAAGGATTATTTATTTATTTATTTTTTTAAAATCTGTACTAGTAAATTATATAAGTGAGGACATAAAACAATTCTGCACCATGCTGTGGATGGTCACTTTATGCTTTTCTTCCCTTCGGTAAGAACTCTTTCACCTTTCTTACCCAATTATTATATAGAAAAGGGCTTATTTATGGAAATGGGATGAACTACTGAAAGGCATGAGAGTTGGAGATGAGAGTTAGAGTTATTTTATCATTTATATGAGTGACATAATTACGTAGGTAATAACAAATGTGCCTCTACCCGAACAAGAAACGCTAAAGATGGCTGGGTTAAACAATCCTTCCATATCGTGTTGTGGACAATCCTTCCATTAAGTGACATAATTACTCTATCATGTTGTGGACCATCCTTCCACATTGTGCATAAAATTGTTAATTCGAAAGAAAGCTCAAACTCCAAGTTGAACCAAAAACAAAAAAAATCTACGATGTTCATGGAGAGTTGAAAAAAGGTTTTCATAAACTCTTGTGCACAAAGACAAAGATAAACCAGTTTTATTTTGTTGAAAATATTTAATGATTCTTGTGCGCAAAGATTAGTTACTTATATTAAATTCTTGAAAAATTTCCATGAATTCTTATGTATTAAATATGTATTTTTTTTGAAAGGATTGCCTGGTTTTATGGGTAGCCAGAAATTTACTGTGTTAATCATTTTGGAAATATATTGCATGGTTTTTGTGTGTTAGCTTCTTGGAAAAATAGTGGTTGCATGGTTCTTGTATGTAAAAAGAAAAGTTAAGCTTGTTATTTTCTTGAAAAGGTTTGCATGGTTCTCGTGTGCAAAAAGATTGGTCAACCACTTTGTTTTCTTGAAAAAGGTTGCATGATTCTTGTGCATAAAGAGATAAGTTAATTATATTTTTTTTGAAAAGATTGCACAATTATTATGCATGGAAAGATAATTTAACTATGTTAAATTGTTTGAAAATATTACATGGTTAATTTCATTAAAAATATTTCTTCATTAAAGGTTAAATAATTAAAGGTTAAATATTATAAGTAGACTCTAAAATATTGTGATCCATTCATAATCTTGAAGAAAATCGATGCGGTTGCCTATAGATCAAAATTACCAGCACTATAAATACATGCATTTATTTTCCATGTTATGCTCTTAAAAGAGACCACAAAGAGACCGATGCCATATTATGTATTTGTTCATAAATTTCCAACGCTTGTGCATGTTTAAGAGTTGGGCAGTTAACACAAAAACTATTTAATTACAAAAAATACCATTAAGTAATGTACCGATTTAAAATTAAGGTGTAAAGCTCGTCTTGGAAATTGATGGTATGCATTAATGCCTCTTGGAATGTTTTGGTACATGCATTTTAAACCTTGGCATGAAGAATTATTACCTAGTATGCACACTTTGCTTTTGAGGTTGATAACATAAATGTGGATTGCATATGGTAATACAATTTCATGAGGGAAATACCGTAGTGATGTTGTGAATGTTTTTGCATTCATAAATAAATTTGATCCCCTAAAAGTGCAATAACCATTTAAAAAATGTATTGCATTTTAAATATGGATAGGGAGACATGCTTTTATATTTGTATGCAAATAGGTGAGATATGAATGAAAATGCATGTTTTTATAATCTTAAACTATCTATATCTATTTAATGCATGTGAACTTGAGGATAAATAGACATGCTTTTGTAGTCTTTATGAATGAGAGATGTTACATATTCCCATAGTTTTGCATTTGCATTTGGACTAAACACATTAAAAGTATGGTGTTGCATATAATAGTTAAGGTATTGTAAGTATTAAATAGTTATGCATGTTAAATAAAAATATTAGTCATGGAGATGACTTCTACTTTTATTTAGGCATGTGCAAGAAAGTGTTTTCTTGAAAAGAGGTATTAATTTGGGTCTAATTGGATTGTTACCATATTTGTTATCGACACTCAAGTACTAATGATGAATTAGTGTTCTTGTATGATTTAGGATTTGTATAAGTTTCTATGTATATTAATATAGTATACAAGAAAATTATGATGGCTATGGAAGTGGATATTTGTTTAACCATGCATAACTGTAAGTTCTTGAAGATTATAAAGAACTTTGATCATGATAATATTAGTACCTTATAAAGTGATTGATTTAATAGAAATCCATTGTTATGTCAATAATAAGAAGAAAGGAAAAGAGTTGTGGCCTTTTACATAAACATGCATAAATGGTAATTGGTGTGATAAAGACAATAAAGATTACTTGATAACTTAATAACATATTTTCCAATAACGGGAATGCACGAGATCAAATGAATTATGTATGCTCTACAAATTTAATGATTAAACTAGTAACATCTAGGTGTTGTTGATTATATTGATTGCTCACACCTCATATATGAAAATGTAATTCTACAAGATGATGATTGAAGGATGGTGTTAGTATGAAGGAGTTAGTAAACATCATGCCTCTAGCAAAATATTACATTTTCATCCTTTGTGAATTATGTTGCAGACACTACATATTAAATCTAATAAGTTAGGTCCATTATGTTGTGGTGTCTTCATTATCATTGCTAAATAGAATCAGGATGGGATTTTGAATCAGTTGGCATTACTGATTTTCTTGACCAAAAATGTCTATGTGATTGACCTCAAATTAGTAACATTGCATAAGGACTCATGATTGAAGACATGTGCATTAAATGGAATTTCACATGAATTAGGACTATGATGAATGTTGATATTGGATTAGAATGGATATATTTTTAGAAGGTCCTTTTTTCCTTAATTGTTGTTGTGGAAAACACCTTCATGGAGACTTTGTTTTAAAGAGCCATCATAATTTTCTATGCTTACTCTTAATGCATGGAAATGGTTTATGAAAAAATAGCCAGACCAATACCTTCCTACTTTATTGAAGTATTGAGGAATACTGATATATCTGAAATTGAAATACATATTGGGTATATTTGGCAAGATGATTTTTAAATAACATGATTTTGGGAAAAGTATGGTTTTACAAAATGAAGTTGTGACTAATGTCCTAACATGATTAAGCAGGGGTAGCTTAATGGTAGCATGATGAAATTACTAAGATTATGGCATAAAAAATATAAGAACCAATGAAAGGTAAAAGATTGCAATGCGATTTGTGACTGGAATGTGAAGGTATAATGTTTATTGTACATAGAAGATATAGTGATGTTTTTTCTAAAATACATGTTGATTATGATGTGGGAAATTTGAAATGAACACCACTAATGTGACATAAGATGTCAGTCATGATTCCTGTGAATTGTTGGATTTCGAGGACGCCCTAATTTAAAGGCCAAAACCATGGAGACGCTCGGGTAGTAGGGCTTGAAACTTTTCAAGGAATCATGAGCTAGTAGGAATCATAAGTGATAATTAAAAATGCTTCAATGAAACATTTGATGATAGTGGAAATCAAATTGTAATCTTGATTTTTATTAAAAAAAATGTAGATTGACAAGTGGTAAATTTGTTTAAATTACTTGCATGCTTTTCTGAGATGACATGTGAATGATAAGCTAGAAAGTGAAAAGTAAATCTTCTTTATGATAAAGTATAATATTTATTTTGTTGATAAAATGAAATTTTTCTATTTACTATTATTGTTGGGAACATTAGAGGAGCCACCACATAAGAGCTTAGATCCCTAATTGTCAAGAAATAGCGAAAATCAGTAATGGTCTATGAAGGGAATAGAAAAGTTCTCCATTTTTGCTGAAGGGATTAACTTGTTTAGCTGATTTGACCACCAAGAGCTAACATGACTAGATATAGATGCCATGGGTGGAAAACCACTGGAAGCTAACATGACTAGAGATAAATGTCATGGGTGGAAGAAATATGAAAAATACTACAATAGATAAAATTAGTCTGGATTTAAAGGTTCTAGTGGGAGATAAAGGCTAGACCTGTACCCAGATTTAGAAGGACACTGCTTGATTTGAGGAGGTGTAAATATATGAAAGAATTCTAATTAGTTTCTTGGCAGGAAAGGAGCTTAGAACTCAGGGAGGAACTATTGGTACTTTAGTTCAATGGCGCCCTCTATTGTATTTCTAGAAATTCATGATAAAAGTCTTGTGGATGTCTTTAGCAAGGGATAAGACAATATGCACTTCATGTAGTTATGACTACTTCGAATATTTTAGTGATTTGAGAGCTATGTGCTCTACAGTACTTGCAAAAGTACTGTGGTAAATGTTTGATAATTGAAAATATTATGATTTGAAATAATGTGATTATGATTGAAAAATACTAACTGGATTCCTTGGTCAATACATTGCCATGTATCAGCTGGGGGATGATAAATTATCAAGGTGCTTGTTGTTGGGCTGATAAACCACTATCAGAGTGCTTTCCACAACTAATAAACCACATGTAACTAAAATATTGTATGAAATGGCCATGATTTCCAAGAGTGTTGGCATGTAACAATAAGTTTTTATAAAGACTTTGCTTTTTTATTTTATGAAATTGAACAATGGCTGAAAGATTGAAATTAAAAATTGAATATTTTCGTAGTTGTAAATATGTATGATTATTAATAAAACATTATTGGTTTTACTTATTGGTATTTCTTGAACATAAAATCATTTTTTTTTAAAGGGAAGGATCCCATTTTGGTTGTTTTTGTTACAAAACTATCATATTTGGAGATAGATGTCATGATTAAAATATGATCTACGAAGCAAATTGCAGGAGATAAAAGTAATCTAATTGAAAAGACAAAGTTCTAGTTGGAGATAAAGAATGGCCAAACATGTAATGATGACGAAAATATGAAGGGATGAGCACTAAGGATGGTGTTATATTTAAGGGGGCAAGAATGTAATATCCCTAGGACCGTTAAAAGAGTTCAGAAATGTTGGCATATTGACTTTGTTAAACATTAAAAAAATATTTTATTAATTAAATACGTGGACGTGCTCCCAAATGGTTGATGTCAAGAAACAATTACGAACTTTGTAAAAACTGTCTCTTTTTTTGAATGGTTTTGGAAAATACCATTAGTTAATGGACACCAATCTTTCTAAAGGGAGGATTGATTCTGGGGTATTAACCCAAAATATGTGTGCAAGGACATCTATTCTTAGGGAATTGATTATTTTGTGCCTAGAAGTTTATACATTTTAGCATGTGAGATTGACTGTCTGTTATACTGGAAGTAGAATTTATTTTTATTTTTTATTTCTATTGTAGTAAATTATATGAGCAAGTAAAAATCGTACTCCATCATGTTAAGGATGGTCAGTTTATGTTTTTCTTACCTTCACTTAGAGTTATTCCACCTTTCTTACCCCATTATTATATAGAAAAATACATATTTATGGAAATGGGATGAACCATGGAAAGACATGAGAGCTAGAGATACGAGTCATTAGAATTTATTTATCATTTATATAAGCAACAAAATTACATATGTAATAACAAATGCCTCTCCACAAGAACGAGAAATACTAAATATTGTTGGGTTAAACAATACTCCATCACGTTGTGGAGAATCATTCCATACCATGCATAAAATTGTTACTCCAAAAGAAAGCTCGAACTCCAAGTTGAACGAAAATAAAAATAGAGTATGATGTTCATGGAGAGGAGAAAGAAAGCTTTCATTAACTTTTGTGTGCAAAGACAAAGGTAATCTAGTTTTATTATGTTGAAAAGATTTGATTATGCTTGTGCGCACAGATTAGTTACTTATATTAAATTTTTGGAAAATTTTCCATGAATTCTTGTGTGCAAGACATAGGTTAACTATCTTTATTTTTTTAAAGCATTGCAGGGTTTTATGGGTAGGAAGATAAATTTATTGTGTTAATATTTTTAAAAAATATTTCATAGTTATTGGGTGTTAACCTCTTGAATAGAAGTTGCATGGCTCTTGTGTATAAAAAAAAGTTAACCATGTTATTCTCTTGAAAAAATTTGCATGGTTCTTGTGCGTAAAAAGATATCTTAACAATGTTATTTTCTTGAAAAAGCTTGTACGATTCTTGTGCATAAAGAGATAAACTATCCATATTATTTTTTTGGAAAGATTGCACGATTCTTGTGCATAGAAAGAGAATTTAACTATGTTAAATACTTTGAAATTAGTACATGGTTAATTTCATTAAAAATATTTCTTCATTAAAGGTTAGACATTATAAGTTGACTATAAGATGTTGTAGTACATTCATACCTTGAGGAAAATCGATGTGGATACCTATAAATTAAAATTACTATCACTATAAAAAGATGCATCTATTTTCCATGTTATGATCTTAAAAGAGACCAACGCCATTTCTATATTTGTTCATAAATTTCCAACACTTATGCATGTTTAAGGGTTGGGTAGTTAACACAAAAACTATTTAATTACCAAAATTACCATTAAGTAATGTAGTGAGTTAAAATTAAGGTGTAAATCCCGTCTTGGAGATTGGTGGTATGCATTAATGCCTCTTGGAATGTTTTGGTACATGCATTTTAAACTTTGGCGTGAAGAATTATTACCTGGTATGCATGCTTTGCATTGGTGGTTGATAACATAAATATGGATTGCATATGGTAATACAATTGCATTAGGGCAATACCGTAGTAATGTTGTGAACATTTTTGCATTCATAAATAAAGTTGACCCCTGAAAATGAAATCAAGATTTTATAATTGTATTGCATTTGAAATATGAATAGGGAGGCATGCCTTTATAATTCATATGCACGCATGTGAGCTATGAATGAAAAGGCATGTTTTTATAATCTTAAAGTATTTATTAAAATGCATGTGAAATTGAGAATGAATAGAAATGCTTTTGTAGTCTTTATGCACAAGAGATATTACATATTCCCATAGTTTTGCATTTGGACTAAACACATTAAAAGTATGGTCTTGCATATAATAGTTAAGGTATTGTAAGTGTTAAATAGTTATGCATGTTAAAGAAAAATAGTAGTAATGGAGATGAATTCTACTTTTATTTAGGCATGTGCAAGAAAGTGTTTTATTAAAAAGAGGTATAATGTGTAGAAGATTATGATAACCAATAGAAATTGAATGTTGGAGATAGGGGATTCTGATTCTCTCAAATTATATTAATGAGAAATGTAATGATCTTATGGTTTTTGATAATTTTTATATTAGAGTTTACTAAATATAGTGATTGCAAGAACGAATCATAACCTTCACAAAAGATGAAGTGATAGTTTTCTAAACTAACATCTTTTGCAACAACCGAAAGATGAATGATAACTAACACTATGGTAAGAAATGAGGTCGTTATGATTGACTATTGATTTATGCAGAGCGAAGGATCATCAACCACAAGTTACAAGGGATAACTTATTGCAGGAAACAACCATGCCATGAAGATACCATGCATGAGAAATGTAGTGTAAAGTATTGAGAAACATGACATGATGTTGAATGTATTGAATTCTAGTTAATTATGTTGAATTAAAGATGATGTTATCTTGTAAAATTTTATCGATGGAAAAATGATGGAATCCCTTGTTACCATTGAGTGAGAGGTGAACTCCCTCATGAAACATTTAATAAAATAAACTTTTGTTTGATTTTCCCTTCGAGGTTTGTAGGGTATATCGATGACCACTTATGTGTTTCCCTTTTTGATATCTTGATGATATTATATATTACATGACATTGAAACTTGCATCATTCAATATTTTATTAACAAGCTTGATGAAATGAACAATGTTAATGACGCAAAGCTATAGAAAAAGGAATTATGTTAATGAGTTTCATTAATAGTTCTTTCCTCATGAGATTTTCTATTCTTTTTCTAAGGTTAATTCACTTAATGATCATGATTATATCATTTTATTATGGGATAAGTCATTATAGATATTAAATGTTGGTAAAAATGGTAATTTTTTTCTAACGCTATGTTTTTTATACGAGGTATATTAGGGGATGTTATGCAAGCCAACCTAGTAGCCCTTGTGAAATATGATTTATCCCCACATGTGCAAGTTGTAGTGATAAAGTCATGTTAGTGTAGGATTTCTTAGGGTAAGTGTTGTGCTTCTAAAGTGCCAAGAAATGTGTAGAGGGGCTCTAAAATCATAATCTAGGGGTTGGCCCCTATATCTATCTAAGAATCATCGTGTAGACCACAAATGTGGGTTTTGGGCATAAAACTTGGTCTCATGGGTCTCCAAGTGGTGAACAATCCTGATTATACTCCAACGTTGAGAGAAATGACAATAGTGCTATCCCTACCATGTCTGAAGGCATGAGATGTTGAAGAATCTAGGGCAGTTATAGTTAATGAGATTCTTCTAGGCATGGTAACTATTTGTGAGGTGTTTTTCAATTTTTATTCTTATTCCAAAATTCACTTATTGTTATTAGAGTGTGTCTTCGTTAGTTCATCAAATAGATATCAAGACAAAGAGACAAGAACACACGATGTTGCATTTTTTCCAGGGCCAAAAGCTCTCCCTTTTGTAGAGGAAAACCTGCACGTAATTCTTCTTATAGAGGTTCTAATTGACGAATACCAATTGCATGACACTTGACATACTATGCCACTCCAATAACAAGACACCAATCCTCTTCTTTGTCACTACTGAGATCATCATCATCATTGTTGTACCGTGACTGCTCCATCTAGATCACTACTGCACCATCATTGCTCCTTCATCTAGATCTTCATCACTACTATACAAATGTTACACTTTCATTGAAAACTTGATGTATCATTGCTTCACCTTCACCAAGAACCTTATTACACCAATGAGGTCTCCATTTAGAGGTATATATAATTGTAACAAAATATTCATCTTCATTAGGATCATGACTGTTATCATGCTCACAGTAATGCTGAGGACATGAATGTGTCTAGAATATATACTACACTGAGATCCTTCCTCTATCATAAATGCCTATACTATAAGGGGACAGATCTGAGTGTTTTCGTGTGACATCCGAGGCTGCTTCAGTAGGCCTATCCAAAAATAGAGAGATACGAGTTCTTTGAGTTGTGGACATAATTCCATCACTTCCTCATCATGACCTCCGAGATCCCTTATGTCACTGTGATCTAAAACTTTAAGAAGATCCAAGTTTCTTACTACACTTGTTCGAGATTTTAGAGCTTCTGTACCTTCATCCAAAATATCAGAGACATCAGAGATTCTTGTTTCTTGTGGTGACCTCAGTGGGGTATTTATAGTTGTTACGTCTCTATAAATAATCTGACATGATAGTGAAGTGTTGTGTCACTTCATTTGAGTTGACATGACTGCTCTTTATATCGTTTTTTTTGGCCGAATTGACTGCATTTGACATTGTTTTTGTTTTCTCTTTTCAAGAGGATTGTGCTTGTCTTGGAGGGCATTTTAGATAGTATACATTTACACATAGGCTCAAGAAGAGCTCCTTATACATGAATTTTAATATTTGACTTTCGTAGACCTATGAAATGAGCAAGAAAATCATTCTTATAATTTAGAAAAATAATATTTCTTTTTTCTTGACAAGTACAAAGATCAAAATTACATTTGTAAATACCGAACCTAGTTACACTTTCTTCAACACGCCCCCTTAACTAGGGAGGTATTTATAATGGTACTTGGTCATTCTCAATCTGAAGAATTTATCATATGAAGAATCAGATTGGTAACCCATATGTACAACATCATAGTAACCAACATTGTTTCCACAATAAAGCCTTGAATGAAAACTCTATATCTCAATAGATTAGAGCACAATGTTGGGAAGACCAATGAGTATAGACACCTTGATCATTGCCTCTCAAGGTACATGCCCACTTGAGTGTTCACTGATTATGACCTTCTAGGACTATTCTTATCTTGGGTTCCAAGCCCTTAAAAAATATCAGTCCTCTTGCCTACTCTTGTCTTGGATTCCATACACATCCTCTAAGAGCATTAGATGCCAAATGATTACCTAATCCTCCCATTCTTTCTTCCCAGGTGAAGACAAGAATGTCATGCCTATCTCTCCCTATTAACTAGGGAGGATATGCCCATTCTTATAAAGGAATGTACCCAAGTTCCCTCTAACCAAGAACTTTCCCAAGCTCCCTATAAATTAGGGACTTGTCAGAGCTCCCTCTTAACCAGAGACTCCCTTTTTCATCAACAAATTCTTCTTCGTTGGTATTTCAATTGCTTGATCAATTTCCTTGTTGTCATGAAATTCAACCGAGTTTCTTCCTTGTAGGGCATTATCCATCAATCAATTTCCTTCTTGGTTCATCATGTCATTCCTTTCTTCATGGAAAGTGGCATTCTTGATACATATATGGAACCTTCGTCACATGGCTACTTCTTCCTTATCATGTTTCTTTCAGGAATTTCCATCCTCCACATGAATGATAGTTGTACTTGTTCTTACAAATCTTGTTCCAGTAGCCCTGCATGAACTCATCCATATATTATTCAAGAAATAAAAACATAACACTAAATCAAATTGTGCCTTTCGAGATGGTTCTTCATCATGACATCTTTTCTGTAGGTATCAACATCCTGCATACATGTTGACACATCTCCTAAAGGTATCCATAGTCAAGGGTCTCCATATTTTTCAAACTTCCATTAGAGCCTTCATATCTTTCCGAGAGATTTCCTAGTCAAATTTTCTTGGTATTTTGGATGGTGATCACCTTCACGAGAGTTGCATATCTCACGATCTCTTCCTTCCTTACACATTCCATTCCTATGAGATTTCAGTCAGAGTTTCTTCATTTTGATCAACCACCTCATACTTCATATGAGGACATATTATGTTGATTTCACTAGTGTGACTTATTCCTTCCTGCACCCTTTCAAAGGAGAAGATCCTTTTTCTCTTGATCATGCTTTTCAAGATAGAATTAATGATCCATGTTACCTGCAACCATATGACATGAAAATATAATATTAAACACAAGCATACATGCCTCATTTTACCTTTACGTCATCTAGGCTTCTTCCAACAACTTCCTTGATTGAAAATATCTTCAATCCCTTGATTTGCTTCATTTCTCATGTCATCATACCATCATCTCACGAATTCCATAATTTGGATTTCTTTATGAAACACTTGCTTTCTCTCTAGATTAGTGAACCCTCTAATGAGGATTCCTTCAGAGAATCTTGAGGATCTTGTATATCCCTATTTTGTAGATGTTTCCTTCTTATATGATGAGCCTTGTCCTAGATGAATTCATCCTTTTATTCAATGTCCAATTAGGTTCCCAATAGCTACATCCTTCATGTTTGTTTGCCATGGATTTTTTCCTCCATGATTCCCATGGTGATGTCCGGAGATTTTGTTTCTAATGTTTCCATGATACCACAATGCATCTTATTATCTTGGTCATATTTGTAACTAAAGATTTAGGAGCTTATGATAGGACCCTTTTGTGAGGGATACCATCTCAATCATAGTAGAGACCTGTTACTCCCTCTTCCCTTTTTCCCTTTCTTCAGCTTCCTCCATATTTCTGGTAATATGAGCTTTCTTTTTATAATCTTTCCATAACACTGTTTTGTCTTGTTTGAGGACCCTTTCCTTTCCTTTCTACACATGTTTGAGTCCTTTAACATTCAACACCTTTTCCATAAACTTGTCTTTCTATATCTAGCATAGAGACCACAAATTTTTGAATGAGGTAACCTTCTTGTTCATGGAAATTTGTTAACTTGCCTATCAATTAGAACAATGATGATTTCATTCCTAGATTTTGTAGGTGAGACCATCTGGAGATATCCTACATCCTTTGATACCTTTAATTTTATGTAGATAAGATTTTATGTGACCTTATTCATTGCACATTCATAGAATGAGTTTATCATCTTCATCACTTTGATGTCTCCAATATTTCTATGTGAGGGGTTCTTTCATAAGTATCCCTTTCCATAAATTCAAAGGAGACCTTTTGATATGTTTAATGACTTGAACTACTTAGAGGAATATGTTTATCCTCCTTCTTCATGCAAGGAATATTGATGAACCATAAACCTATAGATGTCCTTGCAATTCATGAAGTCGTTTAACCAAATTTGATTATAGAATGAAAATATACTTACTTGTCATGTGAATATGAAATCTTCATCTTGATTGCTTTGATGATGGTTGAAGAAGATATATGATGGCTTCTTCTTTATTGATATTCGTTCGAATGAGAAATCATTTTCTTAATAGAAAATATTGTTCCTTTTGTTAGGGATGATTTCCTACTTCCTTGGATGATCTTCTTCTCAGATAGGGAAATGATCCTTGCTTGATTATAAAATTGAAGATGACAATGCCTTCTTTTGTAGAGTAGGTTAGGATTGCTTCAATATTTTACAAGATAATGAGATACTTATTTTGAGGTCCTTTCAGTTTCATAACTTTGTCGATATCTTGATAAGAGTCTTGGTGGCCTTTGAATGATGGTTGTGGAGATGCAAGTTCTTGCTGTTGTAGACTACATGTTGTAGAATTGATCCTTTAATCTTGACAAAACTCTTCAACTTGCTTTGATGCCCTTCTTGAAGATTGATCCTTGTATATCTCTTTTGCTGCCCTTCCTTTGATTTCAACACCTTAGTTCTGATACCATGTTGAAGAATCTAGGGCAGTTTTAGTTAATGAGTTTCTTATAGGCGTGATTACTATTTGTGAGGTGTTTTTAAAATTTTCTTTTTATTCCAATCTTCACTTATTATTGTTATAGTGTTTCTTCATTAGTTCATCAAAGAGACAAGAACACATGCTTTTGGCTTTCTTCCAGGGCCAAAACCTATCCCTCTTGGAGAGGAAAACCTGCACATAATTCTTCTTATAGAGATTCTAATTAATGTATACCAATACCATGACCCTTGACATACTGTGCCACTCTAAGACCAAGACACCAATCCTCTTCTTTGTCAGTATTGAGATCATCATCATCATTGCTATACCATGGCTGCTCCTTCATCTAGATCATTGCTGCACCATGACTGCTCCTTCATCTAGATCATTGCTGCACCATGACTGCTCCTTCATCTAGATCTTTATCACTGTTGTACCAATGCTACACCTTCATTGAGATCTTGATGTGTCACTACTTCACCTTCACCGAGAACCTTATTACACCAATGAGATATCCATTTAAAGGTATATATAATTGTACCAAAATATTCATCTTTGTTAGGATCATGGCTATAATCATGCTCACAATAATGTCGAGGACATGATTGTGTCTAGAATATATATACTACACTAAGATCCTTCCTCTATCATAAATGTCGAGACTACAAGGGGACATATACGAGTCTTTTCCTGTGACATCGGAGGCTGCTTCAGTAGGCCTATCCAAAAATAGAGAGATCCGAATATTTTCCTTTGACATCTAAGGCTGCTTCAGTAGGCCTATCCAAAAACAGAGAGATCTGAGTTCTTTGAGTTATGGATAGACTTCCATCACTTCCTCACTGTGACCTCCGAGATCCCTTATTTGACTATAATCTAAAACTTCAGGAAGATCTGAGTTTCTTACTACACTTGTCCGAGATTTAGAGCTCCTGTACCTCCATCTGAAATCTTAGAGACATCCAAGATTCTTGTTTCTTATGGTGACCTCAACAAGGTATTTATAGTTGCTACGTCTCTATAAATAAGCTGACATGACAGTGAAGTGTTGTGTCACTTCATTTGAGTTGACATAACTTCTCTTTATATCATTTTGTTGGCCGACTTGACTGCATTTGACATCATTTTTGTTTGCTCTTTTCAAGAGGATTGTGCTTGTCTTGGAGTGCGTTTTAGAGTAGTATACATTTACACATAGGATTAAGAAGATCTCCTTATACATGACTTTGACTCTCTGACTTTCCTAAACCTATGAAATGAGAAAGAAACTCATTATTATAATTTACAAAAATAATATTTCTTTTTCCTTGACAAGTACAAAGATCAAAATTACATTTGTAAATACCGAACCTAGTTACACTTTCTTCAACATGAGACAAGCCTTATTTGGGCCCTAGATCAACTTCCAAACTATGTGATCACTGATAAGCCGAACTGGGGCAAGCTAGTCTAGGTGCATCATCCATGACTAAGAAAGAAAAATGTAGGAACGTTGTGAGTGATGAAGGTGCCCATGGCTACGAATTATGCTCTACAATTGTCCAAAGTCCTATGGCTCTAAATGCATCACCTATGGGTGTCAATATGTCCCTCTGGAGGACCTGGACCCTAGTTAAGTTGCTCAATATTGTAGATGGAACCACCTACTAGTCACACACAATACCTAGTGCTATAAATTTCACCTTTAGGTACATTAGTCATTGTTGTATCTAAGTGAACCAAGCTTAAAAGAAATGGGAAAATTAACACTTCATATAAGGATTATCTCCCAAATTTGGGGCCTTAGTCACATAATTATGTTACCTCCCTAGGTATTAGTAGTTAAAATATGACACTATTAGGTGTTCCCAACCCCCAAGGGGAAGTGACATGTCCTTGGTACACCCTTCAATCGATACATGTCAAGTGCATAATGATGGAGCAAAGGGGAAACGACTTCATGGATAAGTGCCATGGTCAAAGGGACTAGCTATAATGGAGTACCTCATCCTGGGTGTACAAATATGAGGAAGGGGAAATCATGGATGCATGAGTTACCTCAACCTTTGTTTTTCGACCATTCTAAATGCCTTTTAATTTTTCTTTGTATTATTGCTCATAGCTCAAAGAGTGAGAGATTTCTTTGTATGATATGTAGCTCAATTATTACCCCCTTAAGGATGGGGAAGTTCATCACCCATCATGGGTTGGGACGTGTAAGGGTTCCTTGTCTTCTATGAGATAGGGAAACATTGGCCTAAGAACCAGGTGATGGGCATATAATGAATGAGGTAGAGCTCATTCTTGGATTTCTCCCACATGCTAATTTGTAAGTACCAACCATCTTTTGCATTTTGATTTTTTTTTCTCTTGTGGCCACCATATATTCTTTCTATTTCCTTTAGTTGTATCAACCTCCCAAGGTACATTTCGAGGCTCACCCTAGATATAAGGATATGTGGGTGCCAAGTCCCAATGAACTAGTGGTCAATTGAACCCAAAGAAAGGAGGTGGAATAAGGGATTGTAATGTAAGATGGAAAGTGGTAAGTATGGAATAGGGGGAGATGAGGCTACTTTATCTCAATCATGTATTCCCAAGTAGTCCTTGTCCTATACCCATTGGGCCATTAGGGGAGGCCCCACTAGACTAGGATTGAAAATTAACCCCCCAATTAAGGTGAGGGAACAAGATCATGACAAAGACCTTTCTTTCTTCCAAGTTAACCCATAATCCATGCGAAAATGTCCAAATACAAACAAGCATAAGTACCCTATTGAAAAATGAATAAAGTACATTTTGGTTAGAATCCCACCTTCCAACATATGCTACTAGCATATGGGTGAGGAGACATATGACTGATGCAAGTGATAGAGATATGAATGGAACATCACATCAGCTATAAGGTGGATCTCAAGGGCTATTAGCCACCCATTGGAAGAAATGAATAGGAGAAAAAATTCTCCTAGGTGTCACCCACTTTTGGTGGGTAATAGACCATAACGCTGAAATTTGTATAGCACGGTGTCGCTTGAACATTCGTACTTTGTCATATTTTATGATTGTGCATCCCAGGTTGCATGTTAATCATGGAAGTGGTGTTGTGTTTCCTTGACTCATTGATTTCCACTACAATAGTGATAAGAATCATTGTTTGTGATAGCGCTATGCCCCTTCACTCCTTGCGATGTAGTGTAAAGATCATTCTTTCCTTGAAATAAAGCACTAAAATAATTTCTTTCATATGATGTAGTGCTAAGACATATCACTCCTTGTGATATATGACTCTATTACTTAACTCCTAGCATTGTAGCACACCAATACCCAATTTCGTTTGCTTTATTGAAAAGAGATAAAGTAATTAATACTTATTGCAAGGAAAACAACTATTTCACACTTTAACACAAGAAGAGAAGATAGAGAGTGTTGCTGGTGATCCAATTTGCACATTGTTCCATGTGAAAGTGTTGCTAGAACTTCAACCCCCCTCTTGGTTTGGTACAACCACGACCACTAAATATTAGTCAGATATATTTCTATAAATCCAAATTGTATCTACATAGGAACATTTTCCATAGATGTTCTCAATATTCTTTTGCACAATATATTCTCCTTGAGGATTCTCAGGGCTCCAAACTGAGGAACCCTGATTGAAAATAATTCTCTATTGAAACTATGAATTATATGAGCCAATGGGAGGAAAGAAAAATAAGCATCCTTAGTTGTCATATTTTCTCTAAATTTTTCCAAAGACAAATTTAGTTCCAGCTATAGCCTAAGTAGGTGGCTCATGAATCAAGATCACAACCTTTGGTTCTCCATTGGCGCAACTTGTATATATGATTGTGGAAATTTCCTTAGGCATAAGTGGTCAGAGTTCTATAGGATATTTTTCTTCAAATTTTAGAAACATACTCCAATATTATGTTACTATTCCTAACCTGCGAGATTCTTCCTCTTGCTCACTAATAATACTTGAAAAACAAACCGAAACCTTTACATGTCAAGAAACCTTTCATATAGACTTGAATAGATTTAGGATTTTTGTTTTTCTTGAGCAAATATAATGTTGTTCTTAGCATGTCTTATATCAACTGAACAAAATTCTCTTCGAGTGTATCATAGAGAGGGATATAGGTAATACTATGGCTGCAACATTTCTCTATTTCTATACCCCATCCAGGACAATTTATTCCATAAATCACATAACGACCAAATAGTTCAACCCCGCATGCACACATAACAATGCCTACATTCAACACTTGATCAAGACCTCCCCATATGAGTGTGTTAAAGGTATTTAAATTGTGATCAATTGCATACTCAAATATTTTGTTTTACACTCTCATCGTATCAACCATTTTCATATAGCTACACCAACCACTATTTACAATGATGAACATAGTGATATTTGGAATAAACCAATCTATTCCACCTTTAGAAGAAGAACTTTAGTTTCTACTAGATCTTGTGCTCTTACATATCCTTTAGCAATAATGTAATATGCATATATATCTAGTTTTTGGCTAGCTACATCTTCTGAATGGTAGATTTGGATTTGTTAATTAGCCTTGTTGTACTATAGGAATTCAAAATGATGTTGAAGGTTACTACACCTGGTTTCACTTTAAACTTTTCCATCAAATCCAACACCTCACCAATACAAGAAAAATGGAGCTTGTCTACCTCAGATATTCATTTTGCATCTCTATCACTAGCTATTTTGCATTATATGATTCTATGATTGTTCAAAACTATGAATCAAGAGAGTACCTTTGGTTTATGTATCAACACCTCCATCACAAAATGCAACCTTGATTTTCTGAATGTGTTTGATACTTCCAACATCATAATTTCAAGACAATACTACAAACTACAAACTACAATGCATTCATGCAAGCCCTCTATTAAGGAGTTTGCCAACTCTCACATTATCCACATTGAAATTCACTGGATTCTTGGGGAAACTTGAATACATGCATCTAAAATAAGATGGCATAGACTGATTTCCTTTTGTAAGTAGCTGTAAAATCATTTCTTGGCATTAATTCCATTGAGAAAGTTAGGTGCACAACAATTCATTCCATTTAAAATTTTTTCAAGCCAACCAACCAAAACATCATTAATTGAAACAAGAGCATGCCTTTTAAGGATCCCCGATTTCCATATTTAGTAACGTCTTTATTATGTAACTTCGACTATGATGATCGGGTTATTGTTTAAACATACCGTGATGAAGATTCATTCTTGGGGTTCAATTTGGTGTTGATCAGATAATTCTAAGGAGCACAACCAAGTAATGTAGTAGAACATACATGTTACTTGGAAAAGCAAGGGGGACCAAAATTCTAAACGCACATGTGAAAATTTAGGGAGGTGTTGTAGCAACTACAATTAGCAAACCATTGGTAGAATCTAACATCTCTTCCTTCATCCCTTCAAAAGATATAGTCTTAAAAGTGATGTGAGGAAGTATTGAGTGGGCATTGTGGGTACTTCTTTGAACTACATGACCATTTATAGATGTGCTATCCATTTATTCCACAGTTAGGTGTAGTTAAGCGTTACATACTAGATTAAGAGTCCACACTCGTAATCCTTTGACAATGACACAAATAACATGACAAAGGGTTTATTATATTAAGAAGTTTAAGTGAGTTTGTAGTGTTTCTCCACTGCTAATGGGTGTCCATAGCCCCAATGAAGTTGTTTGCTTCTTACTACTGCTCAATCTAGTAGGGGTCCTAAGAGGGGTTCCAAAGGGGAAACTACTAGACCAAGTGGAAACAATGGGACAAGGATCCACTATCACCTCAGTCGATGTCCCCTACTCTTTATAGACTTTCATCGATGGGAGGAATCCTGGTATAAAGGAAATTACGAGGAGGGGTAAGTCAATGATAGGATATAGAGTGATTCCTAAGACCCATTCACAAGAGGGACTAAAATAATAGGCTTGCTTGCTTTAGAAGCAAGGTAAGGGGATCTCTAGGAAAGGCTCAAGAGAGGCTAGATATAGGGCTTAGAGATGTTCTTAATAAAGGATGTCTTAGACCCAAGGCTCTTTGGGAATATAAGGGCCTCCCTTAAGGTTTTGTGAGGTAACAAACATATAAAAGGTTGGGCCCACAAGAAACATAGTTACCAATCAAACAAGAACTTTACCAATTCCCCGTTTTTTTGAGGTAGCAAAAAAATCATCCGATTTTGAAAATTGCTGATTCAAAGTACACAATTTTTTTGGAGCATATTTTTGACACTTTAAATTTTCCTATGTATCAAGTATGAACAATTTTTTTTAAATGTTAGAGATTTTCATGTTGATCTTGAAAAGTGCTAATGCAACATCAACCCCTTTTTTTAGAGGGCTTATTTTTGATACTTTAAATTTTTTAATGCATTAAGTATGGATAATTTTTTTTAAATTTTGTTGATTTTCATGTGGATTTTGAAAAGAATCAACATTTTTTTTAAAGGCATATTTTTGACACTTTAAATATTCTTATGTCCTAAGTATGCACAATTTGTTTTTAAAATGTTGATTATTTAACCATTTTTCAAGTTGCCTTATTCCTCTTATTTTTCGTTCTAAGATGCCTGTTTTTTAAGGGTTTTCCAAACATGTGTTTTTTGTTTTTCTTTGCAATGTTTTTTTATAATGAATGAATTTTTAATTCTTTTTGCAAAATTAAAAAAAATATACCATTAATATTTTGATGTTATGATTTTTAATATATTTATATATCGTATTAATACTTCAATGCACATAAAATAATTGTCACTAAAAAATAATAATTTTAAACACACTAAAAATGACATGTTAAATAAAATATTGTTTTATGAAAAAAATGAATAAAAAAGTTGAAAAAGTAGCAAAATTTATGAAATTTTTATGAATTCTATATTCAAAGCTGATGACATTTTAAGTTTTCTCCCCCAAAAAATGATTCAAATAAGGTTTTAAGTAAAAATAACAAAAAAAAGTGTTAAAAATAAAATAAAACATACAATTAAAAAAAACATTATTCTTTTTAGAAAAAAATAAAATAAAAAACAATTAAAAAAACATTAATTTAAAATAAAATTACTAATTAAAATAAAAATAAAATAAATAAAAAAACATTAACAAAACATAAAAAGCATTTTAAAAAAAAACATTTAAAACAAATTGGGCTGTCAACTCCCGACCCACGCTTAGGCTTGAGGCCCATGGGCCCTGGGCACTGGAATCGACCTTGCCTTGCCCAGGGCCCGTGAGGCCTCGGGCTTGGGCGGGTGAGGGTTGATTCCTGGTATCGACCCTCGGTTCCCAGGGCTCGTGGGTCCTAGGGTGTGGGAGGGCGGAGAGCCACCCGCAACTCTCTTCTTGCCCACACCCGAGGCCCCATAGGCCCTGGTGTGGGCCTCGGGCATGGAGCTGCACATAGATCCACACCCTTCGCGACTGATTCGACCTAGCCCACGTAGGGGCCACATGCCTTCATTTTTATTTTTATTTTTTTTTGAAATGTTTTTTATTTTTTATTTTTTAATTGTTTGTATTGTGTGTTTTTTTTTTTAATGTTTTTTGTTTTTATTTTAATGCTTTTTTTAGTTATTATCCAATTATATGATATATATATATTATATATATATATATATATATATATATATTATATATATATATATAGATATAATATATAATATTATATATGCTAGCAGGAGGGAGAGAGATCTTCTCTCTCTCTCTCTCTCTCTCTCTCCTCTCTCTATATATATATATTCTTGATTTATGTTTGGTTAATTTTTTTAATTTTTTTATCAAATTATGTTTGGAAATATTTTTTCTGGTTTTTAATTTTAATTTTAGGTGTGTATATATATAAATTTTTAATTTTTATCTTTTATAGGTTAATTTTTTTTTCTTATTTTACATTTTTATGTTTTTTTTAATATATATTTGATTCACCCCAGAAAAAATTGTAACTTTCATTATGAGATATAGTGAAAATTACATGTTGTAGATGCATAAAAGCATATGCGAAATTGGCCGTTTTTTCACTCAAGAAACATTTGAGTGATATCACAATATAAGATTCTATAAAAAAAACTGAAAATAGTTTGTATTAGAGAAGCACAACCATACAAATATGTCTCTATCCATGTGTAATGCAAATATTTGTACTACTAACATCATCATAGATCACAATTAGTATCTGTAACTATATCAAATAGTAGAGTTGTAATGTCAATCAAAATTAGAGGTAGTTTGCTAAGGGTCCATGAATGGGTGATGATAATATTGGTAATGTGCATCCCCATTTTGTTCGTTGATCATCCATGTCCCACGAGTTTGCTGCCCGCCTTCCTTGGATAACTAGTCAGAAATAATATTCCATTCCTTGTAAATGTGATGAAAAATGATAAGGTCAAAATGTGACTATATCATGAGAGCTAATCCAATAGTGACTTGAGTGTGTGCACGTGACATGTGGCATTACGATTCAACCAATCAATAACAATGTGAGAATCTCCATACGCCTGTAGTTGTCGACATCCCTGTTTTAGTGCGAATAAGAGGAGTAACTTTAAGTTGTATAGTTATGAGAAATTGTTCGTGGTAGTGATTATTGTTAAGATACAAAACACCACCACCTCCAAATTGTCCTTTTTGTGTAGAATTGTCGAAGTAAGCCCAATGATAAGAATGATCAATAGTCTTAGGTTGAATATTGCAGGAGCCATGCCGAATCTCATCCTCAGGTAAAATTTCATATATAGCAAAGATATGCGTGCCAATAATGTCAGGGAGTAAGTCAACCTTGTAAAAATGATACAATTCCTGCCAATCCATGTTCCCCAATATATCAATAGTGGGAGATTTTTGAGCTTGTCAGAAGAGGCCTCATTCCACCAATTTTTTTAGGAAACATTAATAGTATCTCCTACCCATCTATTATTTATATTAAGAGCATGATATATGGAATTCCAAATAAAAACAATGTATGGACATGTGATGAATAAGTGTTCAATGGATTCCTCGACATTGCGACAAAGTGCTTACTAGGAGGGACTGTGGAAGGAGCGTTTGATTAAATTGTCGCCCATGGGAACCTTGTTTTCAAGGAGGCACCAAATGAAGAGTTTGGATTTTCCCAAAATCTTTAGCTTCTAGGAGTGCTTCCACCACCACTTATGTTGTTTTGTCTCTTTGTCTACATGGATGAAAAAATAACCCTCCTTTCGGGTGTAGAATCCATTTTTCGAGTGTGTCCAAGGGAGCTCGTCCTCCTTTTCTTACAACTTGATACGAGAATAGGTAAGGAAGCCAGTGTATGTTCTCCAAGCATAGGGTCTACTGAACATGGATATTAAGATCATGGGCTGATTTCCATGTTTATCCTCATATCGTTGTGTTCTCCTGGTCAACAATATAGTCAATAGTATGCCAACCGTGGTTAGCCATATATTCCACCAACTCCAGAGGTAAGATGTGCTATTCATTGCTGCTAGACCATGGGTCTAATCCAATACGATCTTGAGTTCTTGAACCAATTTTTCATGCAAGTCCAGAGCTAATTATGTGAAAAGTATCCAAAATAGCTTTCCAAATCGTGGAGATGTTGGTTTGACTCTTGTTTTGAGACCTTATCCATTGAATAACATATAGAGGATAAATATATTTTTGAGTGACCGCCTGAGTCCATAAACAGTTGGTATTTAGAAAATGCCATGCACACTTGGTAGAAAGAGCCTAAGAGAAACAAAAAATATTTTTGATGCACCAACCTCCCCATTTCCTGGACAAAGTGATCCTATCCCATTTTACACAAGCAAAGGTTTTGCCATACTTGGAGCCTCGCCATAAGAAGCCACATCAACATTTTTGTTTCCTGCTAAGGATGCCTTTGTGAATCCATGACAGAGACATCCAAAAAACAAGAATAGGTTCTAATATATATTTAATGAGAACAAGACGACCAACTTGTGATAACCATTTGTGGCTCTAAGAGTTGATCCTTTTTTCAATCCTAGAAATTAAGCACTTCCAATTAGCTTTCCTATAATCATTTGGATTTAAGTGAGATCCTAAATATTTTATACCATCTTTGAAATTGATGTTCTAAAAAGGAATATGTGCGAGTGAAAAAGTGATCTCAACTTGTGAACAACTTGTAGCAGATAGTGTATATTTCTTATGACTAGATTCCATGCCAGTGGCCTTACAAAATAAGTTAAGAATACCTTTAAAAGCATCAATATCATGATGAGATCCATTCAAAAAAATAATAACATTGTTAATGAATAGAAGATGAGTCAAAGAGATGTTAAGAGACATCCCATTAATATGTCCTCTCCTCTTGGCACCCCCGCCATTCTGCTGAGTCCCTCCATGATCAAGAGAAAGAGAATGGGGGAAGGGGAAAACCTTGATGCAAACCCTGCTCAGCATGGAAGAAATCATATGGAGCTCCATTAATCAATAAAGAAAAAGTGGGAGTAGTGATACACCACATGGTCCAATTGATGAAGTTTATGTTAAACCCCAGATGCATGAGTAGCATACAAATTTACAACCAATTTTATTTATCGAAGGCTCTTGTTAAATTAATATTTAGAATCACACCTTTCCATTTATTTATTTTCATGTTGTGAAGACCCTCTTGTGCAACACTAGTTGCTTCTTGAATTTGTCTATTATCCAAGATTGCAAACTGCTCATGGGAAATGTAGTGGGAGAGAATCGATCGAATCTTGTTAGCGATAATTTTGGCTATGATCTTATATATGAAATTACATAGTGAGATGTGCCAAAAGTCATTAAATATTTTAGGATCGTCCGTCTTAGGGATGAGGGAAATAAAGGTAGTATTAAAAGCATCATACATTTTCCCGGATATACTGCATTCTTCCATAACTCTTAATAGGTCAGGTCCAATCAACTGATAGAATCGTAAAACTAATTTCATTGGCCAACCATTCGGCTCGGGACTCTTATATTTCTTGAACCATCAAAGAGTCCCTTCCAGTTCACTCAAGGTATTAGGAGCCATGAGCTCTTTTTTGATATCTTCATCAACAAATTCCGGGAAGAATATTGTAATCTGGATAATTTCAGCAAGGGTGGAGTGTCTAGGAGAAAAAAAAGAGTATGAAAATGTTGGGCCCCCATATGAGCTAAATTCTTAAAACTGGATATATGCAATGCATTATCGTCTTCCAAAGACCAAATGGTGTTAATGGTATTCCTACTCTTAGCACATTTTTGAAAAAATTTCATGTTGTCAACAATCACTTATAACCAAATAGCTCTGCTCCTAAGTCTCCAAGTTTCCTATCTATCTTTTAATAGTTTTCTTTTCTCTGCTTTTAGCTGAATAACCCTTTGCTTGGCATCAATAGAAACATATCCCCCTCCACCAAGTTGTTCTAATAGATCCAATTTAGATTCAATATGATTTAGGGCCTCCTTGTCCTTCTTCTTCTTACAGTTGGTCCACTCGATAGTCAATATCTTAAGTCTAAGAAGGTTATCTGTAAATTGTCTTGCGACAAAAATATCATCCCAAGTAATGCATGGTCATGTGTCCCAAAATAGGACTCGTAAATACTCCTCCTATAGCCAAGCTGCGTTAAACTTAAAGGGGGCCCTAGGCTTATTAATGTTTCCAAACATTTCTAGGAATATGGGGTGGTGATCGAATATGCCCCCTGAGCCCACCCATTGTTTAAATAAGGGAATGGATTGCGTCAGAGCATCCTTAAAAAAAAATGATCGATTCTACGAGCAATCGTAGCCTCTCCATTTCTCTAATTCCTCCATGTGGGAAGAATTTTGGCCATCTTAATATCATCCAATTATATTTCTCAATCATCTGAGAAAATAAGTCAGAGAGGGAGTCCACATGGGCATGTTCTTGCCAAATCTTTGAATTGCCTATGGAAAAATTAAGGTCCCCTTTCAGGACTAGGTTATCCACCTTCATGGAATATCGCTCCATTAATTTGTTCCATAAATCAACTCTTTTAGTACATGGTCCAAAAATATTGATGATCTTGAGCTCCATCCCCAAAGATTGAGAAAAGGTATTCATGACAATAAAACCTTCCCCACCCCAGGAGGAGAGAAGGTTGATGGATCTACGTTTGGCCCCAAGGAACAATCCTCTGGAATGCCCATGATTATCAATGGGAAAGAAAGCTTAGTCTTGAAACATAACTTCCAGCATGTCATTAATATTTGAAATGAGACCAAGGGTTTCTTGTAAGAAAATAATGTCAAAATTGTCTGAGGAAATTAGTCTCTTCAGTGTTAGTTTTTTTGGGAATACTAGCTAGCCCACAATAGTTGAACGAAATTCACTTCACGGGGAACTTGTAACCGAGGTATCCTTCACTCTAAGGACCCCATCTATGGATAGTTAATTCCCAATGACAATGTCCTAAATGGCCTTGTGCATGGCTTTGGAGATGTGAGATTGACGACCCCTATGTTTCTTAGGTAGCTTGGAGGTTGAAATCGCACCTAAACCAGGTCCAGGATCCTGGATATAGGCTGAACTATATGGGGGATGGGATAAGGAACAAAGATTGTATCTAGATCGACCTCTCTGCTCAGAGGAATTCTCATCTAAAACAGGGAAGGGAGGAGAGGGTGCCGAGCAATGTACAAGCGCATTCTCAATATGACATGAAACAACCCCCAACCCGAGGGACGAAAAAGAAGACCCCATAATAGATGATGCAGAGCTAGGAATACTAACATAGGAGAGAGTATTGTGTGAGAGGGGGGGGGAGGAGAAATGCCTATAGTTAGGGACGCCTCTGTTGTACCTTTTTGTGTCCTTGTGCTACTAACGGAACCATGGACCACCCTACAACCCGTAGAAGTGTGCTGAACATATATCTCACACACTGGGGGACCTTGTTTGTTCATGGGGGAAGTCTTGGGTTGTCCAACAACCACCAATCCATCCTGATTCTCTTTCGTCCTAGTACCAACTTCCTTTGCGATCTTCTATAGGAGGGGGAATATTTATATACATGGCCAACCTCGTGACATTTGTGACAACAGAATGGAACACCATAGTCTAAGTTTTGCAGATGCACAAGCCCCCTATAATGCAGTGCCAAGCTAGTGATTATGCCCTCTTGCGCGTTCAAATGAACCAAAATTCTAGCATATCATATTTTTCCAATCTCGAAATATCCTCGATCAAAATATAGGAAGTGCCCCAGATCGTATCCAATGCACCAAAAAATATCTTCTAACCACAGATGTAATGGCAGCCTTGGTAACCTGACCCAAATTGGTCCAGCCCCCCCTCTAGGTCAAATAATGGAGTCCATAGATTAAAATATATGGGGGCCATATTGATATTCTAGAACCTGGGAAGGGCCCAACTTTCTCACTCCTCCTTGCAAAATTTGGATGCAAACCACCCTTTAGACATGGTGGATATTTCAGGTAGAATATCCATCTCCTGACCCCAAACCCTTGAGCCCATTTCCATAAATGATAAGTTTTGTAACTCCAGCCATGGAACCAACCAAAAAGCACCATATCTACAACATCCATGACTTTTTCAAACCAAAGACTATCACCTAATATCAAAACCCTCTCCCATTCCTTGACCGTGGTACTCTCCGTCTTCTTCCCTTTCTTTTGAGCGACTATACCACATCGATACCACTGGAGGGTACATCTTTGAGAGGGAATGATATACCCATCGAGAATTTTTTTGTGGTCACTCGCCACCAGTGAAGAAGCCCCATTAAACAGTAAACCTTATGATTTTTATGCATTATGAGAAAACTCTAGAATAGGGCGAGGCGCTTCCACAACAGAAGAAAAATCATAATAGAGAGGCTTTCCAACAATCTGAGAGACACTGGACCACATGAAAAACCATTAAATCCATAAGATGTATACCCTAAAGCACCTACCGAGTTTGTGAGAGGCCTTATGATTGCAATGTGAGAAATGGGGCTATTAGTGTAGAAGTAATTTTTGGCAAAACTCAGTGCTTTGAGAGAAGTCTCGACTACGTCATGCCCTAACTCCTTTATGCTAGGCCATATATTCTCCAACAGAGAAAAAATCCTCGAACAATGCCACAATTCATACTAAATACTTGTCGATATAGGGCCAAGAGAAATTGGAACCTATAATTCTCCACCTGGATTAACAAGCAAGGAATAGAGCCCAACTTCTGGGGATCTAGATGGAATAAATAGGTCCAGGCCTTGGGTCTGATGTGGTGGGTCTTTCCAAATAGATAATCCATCATAAGGGTCATCAGAGTAATCCACAATGTATTCCTCCATCTCGAATCCGACACTCATCCTCATGCAACATGATGCACTCCAAGAAATTATTTCCACTGGTGAGAAGTGGTCACTAGCAGATTAGTGAGGGAGACGATAATATATTGACCGGAGCCCCTATGAACCAGTTGGTAAAAATAAAAAACCACACATAAACATAAGGAAATGGAGTAACCTATAGCGAGCTTCGAGCGGGTGAAAAGGAGGGCAGAAAATGATTGTAGATAAAACCCAAACCCTGATTGCGACCCTTCGGTGGCCTTAGGCATCGGCACCGCAGAGCCATCTCCCCAACCATGATTCTATATATATAGAATCATGGTTGGGGAGATGTCTCTACAGTGCTGATGCCTGAGGCCACCGAAAGGTCACGGTCAGGGTTTGGGTTTTTATCTACAGTTTTGTATATTTTCTCATGTTTTTTAATTTTTTTTATGGCTTAATATAATATTTTTATTTACTTGTTATTATTTATTTAAACTTTTTGTGTTTTTAGTTTTAAGTTTTTATTTTTTTCATGTTTTAATTTTTGTTTTTTTTGTATTTTCTTTGTTATTATATTTTCATTTAATTTATATCTATATATATTAATCTTATCTTTTTATATATATTATATATATATATATATATATATATATATAATAATATATAGATAACAAGGTCAGGTAGTCGATATATTATAAAAATATTTGTTGGAGCAAGCTCCTATTACAAATGACTGTAAAATGATAAACATCTAAGCCATGAGATAAGAACTTAGTCTCTTCTCCTAGGTTGGTGTTTAAGACTTCATGTATTTTTATGAGTATTCTAGTGTACAGTTTTAGCAAACTGACCTACTAGAAAGAGAAATTTACATGTCATGGATTCTCTGATAGTTTTCCATGGCTTGTAGATTGTTTTCTCCTGAGTTGGCCAGTTCTTCTTTGCATATTTGACCGAGTTCTCTCCTTCATTGCTTGTGCTATTGTTTTTGTAATATGCCACTGTGATTCCATTTGATTTGTGTTCTTGTTCTTCCTTTGGCTTTGCGTTCTGCTTCTTATTTTGCTCTGCTTCCTTGAAGTTGTATTGCTTGAGGTACTTCTTCTTTTGCTAATGTTGACCGCTTTCCTTTTGTCGAGCATGGGAACCATTGGAATCAACGAGTGAGGTTCTCAGATTAATAACAACCAAGATTAAGTCACATAGTTCAGAATCATGGGATGGACGGTGGAGATTAACCAGAGGCGCTGGTGGAAGAGGAGTCTGGTGGAACTGTCGCAGCCATTGATGATTAAAATCTACGGTCATCGGGCGTGAACAAGTCTGAACGATAACCAAGGAGAGAGGCAGGTTTATAAACGAAGATTATATTTTGGGCGGAGAAAAAACTGTGAGTGGTAAGAAAGGGGGGGTCGCCCGATTCCATTGACCGAGAGACACATAGCAGTGGAGGAGAGAGAGAAAACTACTTTTTGGGTGGGTAATCTCTGGGCTTGATGTCAGCCCGATATCGATGTGAACCGTCAAATCCATTGAGGATAGAATGACGATGGAGGAGTGTCGCACAAGTTTGGTTGGACGGGTTGAGCGACAACTGTCGAATCGAGCACCAGATCAATGATCCAGATTTGGTTGGAGATCAGAGAGAGGAGAGCATAGTGCTGCAGAAAAGGCTTGGGAGAGTAGACACAACGATAGATATAGATGCGAAAGAAAGCTTTTTTGAAGTCTGGTTTAAGTGCTCAGTCATGTTTTTTCTTTGTATTTCGATAGAAACAAGGTCCCGGAGATCGACAAAATTGAAGGAGGGCCAAAATTTGGACATAATAGTCAGGGAGGAGGGCTGAGGTAAAGGGAGGGGAAGATGGGAGATGTTGATGCTCAGAGGGGCTTTACGCTGCAATGGGTCACTGAGTGGAGGGAGTGAGGGGAATGAAGGGATATGGGGTGAGCGAGTTGGGTAATATGAGGGGAGGGGGCTTAAAATGAAGTCTGCATGCTTAGCAAAGGTAACATTGCGGGCTATTATAGAAGGAAGGAAGCGGCTATGAAACCAAAGTAGCACTATACTAACATGGAAGGTGAAGCTTTCTTCACTGAGGTTGCTTCTGCGATTTTTGTGAATGCACCCTTTGTTCTTATAGTGCTTTAACGCCGCCCGAAACTTGCCTGAGATGAAATAATTTGCAACGTGGTTCTTGTGACCATGATTGCAATCTTCCTTCCTGCTGTTTCTCATACTAGAGTCTGAAGTTTCATGGATTTTCCTTTTCATTCCCGTGATTTCCTGGCTGTTACTGCAATGATGTGTCCTTTGTTGCTTTTTGATTGTTGTTTTTTGATTTATTGCTTTTATCCTTGTGATTTTTTGTTGATTTTGGTGAGCTTTATACTTGTGCTTTTTGCCGCTCATTAAGGAACAGAGTTGTGATATTCTTCTTGGTTTTCACGAACATGCCCTTCATTTTTTTCCACTACTTGGTTTGCAAAATAATCTACTTGTTGATTGTGAATTCTCAAGACATGTCTGAAGATTACATTGCTAGAGCCTTCCAAGTTCTTCTTGATTCTTCTAAGAATTCTGTTCATGAACTCATTGCTTGGTTTTTTGTTTCTTGCCATTGCCTCTATTATTATGGCTGAGTCTCCTATTATGATAGGATTTTGAATTTCTCTTTTTATGATTATTCTTGTTCCCATCAGCAAGTTGTATGCTTCTGCCTTATTATTTTAGATTTGTCCCAATCCCCATTCATATGTGACATTTTATTTCCCCTTAGGATCTAGGATTATTCCCCCTGCCCCTGCCTTTCCTGAGTCATGCTTTGAGGCCCCATCAAAGTATAGATAGTATCTATTCTGATTTTTCCTCCAGTTTGTCAGTTCCTCTTCACTCATTCTTATTTTCCATATATTTCTTGAGTTTATCTTCCTATGTCCTTTTTGTCCATTATTATTTATTATGGATTTGCTGAGCCAATCTCACTCTTCCTGTTGAAGAGTGTTATAATCTATTGGTTCCGTTCCTTTGACATTGAGGATTTCAGAAGTTAATCCCCATGTTTTTGAGAGGGTCTTCCCTATCCTTGGAATTTGATTTTTGAAAATGCACTTATTTTGTGTCAACCAAATTTGCCAACATAGAACTACTGAAATGCACTTCCATATTCTCTGGATTGTGACTTTCTTCTTTGTTGTGTATGGATAGGCCTTCTCAAGGGTCTGAAGAAAATCTAGTACGAGCTTTTCTAAATTTATTCTTATTTCCAATGGACTTATCAACTGCTGCCAACATTCTTTGGCAAAGGTGCATTCTTGGAATAAGTGCTAAATATTTTCTTTAGCCTGCATGCATAGTGGGCATCGTGTTGGGCCTTGAAAGCCTTTTTTTTTTAAGTTGTCACTGGTCAGTGTTCTCCCTTTTAAAAGATTCCAAATGAACATTTTGATCTTAGGCATACTTTTTGATTTCCATGCTATTTTCCAAGAATCCCAGTCTTGTTGATTTGGTTGTTCCCAAAGGATTTATATCCAGTCCTAACTGTGTAATGTCCACCGCTTGGGTCCAAGAGATAAGCATCTTCCTCATCAAAGTGGATTGGCGCTGCCCCTTTTAGGCGCTGCCTGATTTTGCTCCATTGCCCTTCTAGATCTGCCAGAATTGCTAAGCTTTTCCAATCTTGCCACTCCTTTTGATTCCATAGAGAGATATAGTGTAAAGTATTGAAACCTTTATCTTTCATCCACTCTTGCATGTCTTCAATTTTTGGATGAGTCTGTAGTGGTTCTTTTTCCATGATTCTGTCCTCTGAAATTGAAATTGTTTTTCCATTTCCTGGGATTTTATAAATATATCTACTCATTAATGGAATTGGTTTTTTAACCAGCTTCCATACTTGGGTACATTGTCTTATTGGGATATTTCCATTAAGCAGTCTTTTCCTGGTGCCATCCATATATTTTGATATAATAGTCTTTTTACACCAGCTCTCTTTTCCTGTAATTAGTCTCCATACTATTTTCATTCCCAATGCTGCATTCATAAGCCCAGGTATCCATATTGATAGGTTTCCTTGTTCATAAGGTAGTACTACTTGCTCCCACCTGACCAGGCTAAATTTTTTGTTTTCTTTCTTCCCCCCCTACCACAGAAAGCTTCTTAGGATTAGCTCCATTTGTTTGTGGGCACTTGTTGGGGCCATGATTATGGCATAATGGTAGATAGGTAGTGCTGCAAGGAGTGCTTTGATTAGAATTACCCTTCCTGCCATATTCAACCACATCATACCCCAACTTTGTATTTTTTTTTCATTTTTTCAATTTGTTTAGTCCATATTTCTGTCTTCATGTTCTCTTTTGAGATTGGAAGTCCCAGATAAAAGAAGTGTGTCCATTTTTCCTGTACAGGGATGTATAAGATTTGTGAGATCCTTTTCATAGTCCTGGGAGGGGTATTCCATCCATATAACTTGCATTTTGTATTATTTAATAGCCCACCTGAAGCCTGTAAAAAATCATCCAGAACTTTTTTGAACCTCCTTGCTATTGTTGTTGATGCCTGTCCCAGCAGCAATGTGTCATCAGCAAAGAGTGAGTGGTTTATTGTTTTTACTCCTTTTTCTATTATGATCCCTGTGATATTTATTTCCTTTCTTTGATTTTCTAGTGCCCTGCTTAGTGTTTCTTCCATTATAATATATAGGAAGGGGGAGAGAGGACAAACTTGCCTAAGGCCTCTTGTGCTTTGAAAGAAATAACTGGGCCTTCCATTTATGAGGGGGGAAATCCATGGAGTAGAAATGCAGGCCTGTATAACATCCACTATTTCTCTTGAGAAACCAAGTTTCTGGAGGACATCCATTAGATATGGGTGACTGACCCTGTCAAATGCATTTGCCATAATTAGTTTGAATATGAGGCCTTTTTCTTGCCTTAGCATACTGGAGTGTACTGCTTCCTATATAATAATTACATTATCTATGATTTGCTTGTTGGGCATGAATCCTCCTTGATTTTCAGATATGATTATTGGAAGTACTTCCTTGATTCTCTTTGCAATTATTTTTGTTATTATCTTATATGATGAATTGTAGAGAGAGATAGGGCGAAACCTGTTGAAAGTTGAGGGGTTTTCTTCCTTTGGGATTAGAGCAAGATAGGAGGATTTTGTGTTGCCTCCTATTTTTCTTTTTTGAAAACATTCTTCACCATTCTTAAGGAATCCTTTCTGATGGTATACCAATGAAATCTGTAGAATGCTATTGTCCCTGGGGCTTTGTCTGAATGTAGGCTCCATATGGCCGTCACTACCTCTTCTTCTGTGGGATCCTTGCACATTGCTGCATTTTGATATATATATATATATATATATTTTTTTTGTGCTTTAAGAAATCTTCACTTCAGCCATTTCTTCGTTGGCTAAAAGTAAGCTTTTGAAGTGCTGATAGGTTGTTTTTTTAGTTCCTTCGCTCCTTTGACCTCTTGGATTTCGAATTGAATTTTTTCCATTTGGTTTCTTGCTCTTCTTATCTTCATTGTGTTATGGAAAAATGATGTGTTTTTGTCCCCTACCTTGAGCCACAAACTTCTGGATTTCAATCTTGCCTCTTCTTCTTCTTTCCTATTTTCCCTATATATTTCCCAAAAGATTTCCTTCTCTCTTAGATAATCTTGCTTGCTTTCTTCTTTGTTTTCTTTCTAAGTTTGCATGCTGTCCATTTTCTGCTGTAACTCTTTTTTATTTTATTTCATTTGCTATTGCTCATTCCTTTAATTTGATTCTTGCAATTTTTAATTTTGTTTCCCAAATATACTATGGTGATCCTATTACTCCTGTCTCCTATGCTTCCTTGACTAATTCACTGATTTCTCTGTTGCTGTCCCAAATTGAGCTATATCTAAATGGGAGCGGACCTTGGTTTTCCATTTTTCCTAAGACTATTATCATCAATTTATGGTCAGATGCTATGGTATGTAAAATTTTTGATTTTATGGAGCTATGCACTGCTACTATGTTTTCTTGTATTAGAATTCTATCCAACCTTTCTTTTATGTTAGTGTATTTCCCATTGTTTGGCGGGATATCTATCAAATTGTGCTGTTCCGTTATTTCTTCTAGAATATCCTTGGATGGGTTTGCGTGATATGTTCCTCCAAACTTTTCTTCTGTGCTTCTTATCAAATTTAAATCTCCTCCTAGTATTATTTTCCCATCTTGCACTTCTTTTAGTGCTTCTTTTAAGGTGTCCTCGCACTGCTCTTTTTCCTTGTAGTGATTTGGGGCATATATATTTATGACAATGTACTTCTCTTTTGTACTGATTTGCATTATATCCATTTGGATCCAGTGCTGATCTTTTTTATATTTTATTAATTATCAAGTTCCTTTTTTCCATATTGTGCATATACCTCCTGACGCTCCTGTTGCCTATATTGCTTCCCCTTCATAATTTCTGATTTATTTTTGATATTTTCAGTTTCTTGGCTATTTGTTTTTGTCTCCTGAATCATAAGGATGTTTGGGTTTTCTTTTGCCACAATGTCTCTTGTGGCATTTTCTTTGATGGACGATCCCATTCCTCTGCAATTCCAGGAGACCACTATCATTATTTTCTTGTTGGGTGGTGCATGGCTCCTTTCCCTCTTTGTTGACTTTTTTCGTTGTTTCTTGTACTCCTTCCTAAGAAGGTTTCCATGGGTTGCTGTGTTCCTAATGCCATTTCCTTTACTACTGCTTCGTCCCTGATTTCTTTGTTTGTCTTTCTTTTGGTATTCTACATTTAGGGGTACTTCCTTTGACTGTTTTCTGGTTAGGATTCTATCTACTGGGGGGGGGAGGGGTATGAGTGTTTGATATTAGAGGGGATGAAGGGGGATTGGGGGTATGTTGTGGGGATCTGGATCTAGATCTAGATCTTGGTCCAGGGAATGGGGGGGTTTGAAGGATCCAGAGGCTGAAAAGGGTTAAGGATAGCAAGAAGGTTATTAACTTTTGGTGAAGGAGGATGGAGATCAGAGGATGTGGACGGCTGCGAGGAAGATATATTTGGTTGTTTGTGGACCGTCTTCTTTCTTTTAACCTATTCCCATTTGTTTTCTAAGTCTTCATTGTTTTCATTTTCATTTTTTTTTGTACATCTATTTGCAAAATGACCATATTCGTGACATACCTTGCATTTGAAGGGGATTTGTTCATAATCCAGCTGTTGTATGTGCGTCCACTGGTCCACTTTGATTTTGATGGCTTATGGTAGCCCTTTCCCAAGATCCACTTCTACACAGATTCTGGCGCATGCATGCATATTTTCCTTTGGCTCGCACCTATCTATATATTTCCCAACTGCATTTCCTATGGCTTTGACCGAATCATCCCCCCAATAGTGAAGGGGAAGGTGTGGCAGTCTGACCCAAATAGGGATGACATTGGGGACATCCATTTCTGGGTCGAAATATGGTGTCCATCTATTTAGATACAAACCCCTAGTATCCATAAAATAAGATCCATTCCTAAATATCAGATCTCGATCCTCCTTGGTTTCAAAGTGGAAGGTGAAGTAACCTCTTCCACAAAACCTGATTGAGATTTTCCCATATATTGACGTAGTATAGTTCCTTTCTACCTATTTTTGCACAGTTTTGGGCGATGGCCATAACCGAGTGAACTACCCCACTAATCCACGCTCTGCTAGAGAAATTGTTGCTCTACAAGGGAGTGAGATTTTAGGAATATCTTCCAATCTTTTAACAAACTTAGTGAATGATGGTCTATTCTTTGCCGGGCCCATTGTAGAAATGGGAGAGGCAAAAGCTTTTGTAGAAATGAGAGAGGCAAAAGCTTTTGTTGTTCCTTCATTTTCTTGCTGTTGATTTGAAAGAGGCTCTCCGTCCTTTAATGCGTCCATGGTGCTCAGACCCCAGCAGCATGAGGCCGCTGAGGGGCAGCTGTGAGCTGTTGGCTTCTTGCTGCGTTTGCTGGCTAGGGATGCGCAACTTCTTCAACAAGCATACAGAAGGTTTTCTTTTCCCTATTTATATTTATTATTATTTTTTAAGTTTCAATTTTCAATTTTTGTTTTGTAGGGCCCGTGTCCATCATCGATTATCAACCTCATCCCATTATGGTTAATTTGATAGTTGAATTTAAAGTTTTTGTTATAATGGATAGACTCTACCTCCACAATCAGTCAATTTCATGGTTGGTATTTAAGTTTTCATTACAATGGGCCGAGTTAGTCTACACTGTGTGTCAATTTGATGATTGATTTTTATTTATTTTTTATTTTTCTGGAAATGTGTCAAGTTGTCTTAGGCTAAGATTTTAAAATCGGTATACTTTTAGCATTTAAAAAAGAAATTACACTTGGTATAATAACTCTTTCATTCATGTGTTCATTTTAAAAGTTTTTTAGTCATAAAATTTTCCCATAATTCCATGGTTTAAATATGTTGAAAACTTAAGGTTTTTTGTAGTCATGGTCTTTGGTTTTAATTCCATGGTTGGAAAATTGTCAAAATTTTAAGGTTTTTTTAAGTCATGATATTTTATATTTAATGCTATGGTTGAAAAATGTTATAAGTATTTTTTATTTATCACCATGGTTGAAAATTGTTGGTATTTTAAGGCTTTTCATAGACATGATATTTTATCTTTAATGCCATGCCTGAAAATAATTGGAATTTTAAGGCTTTTCAGAGACTTGATATTTTATCTTTAATGCCATCCTTGAAAATCGTTGGAATTTTAAGACTTTTCAGAGACGTGATATTTTATATTTAATTCCACGTAGAAAATCGATTGAATTTTGAGATTTTTTGGAGTCATGATATTTTATCTTTAATGTCATTATTAAAAAATGTTGAAAATTTACCCAAAAAACATTATTCCAACATCAACACTTTTCTTTTTCAGGGTGTATTTTTGCACAAAAAAAAATGGCTTTTATTTCCAATTTTAAAAAATGTTGAAAATTTACCTCGAAAAAAAATCAACACTTTTCATTTCAGGCTGTTTTTTCAAGTTTTTTTGAGTTTTTTTGGCTAGAGTTCTAATTTTGAGGTAATATTTCTCGTTTGTCAGTAACTTTGTTAAGAGAGACCTAGAATATCCAAGCAAGGCCTAGGGTTTATGATGATCATCAATAATAGGACTAGGTCAAGCAAGGATGAGAGGAAAGGATAAAAAAAGATTAACTTCCTTTGAGTTTTCGAGCACAATGGACCCTTTGGAATGTCGCTAGCCTAAGGAGGCATAAAAAAAGGTTTCAAGAATAGGGATTTATGTTTCTCTAAAACAAACCATGGGATTGTCTTCAAAATTGGAGGGTAAGGAGAGGGGACACCAAAATAGTTCTCCATCAACTCACACCTCAAATGAATGGCTCTAAAGGAAATCACTTGATGCCTCAGCTAGGCTGTCTAGGGTTAGGGTAGAGAAAGGGAAAAGGCGAGAAAAGGGCTTAAGGATGACCACACTAGGATTTAAGATTAGTCCCTGGCTATTGGGAGGATTATAGTCAAAATGATCTTGACTTTGTCACCTTTGCTCTTCAAGAAGGCCTAAAACAACAACTTCACTATCTAGGGATGTAGCTACGTGGAAATTTTAGGCATTTATACTTCAATGGACAATATTATGGATTTTCAAGGATGAAAATAATTACCTCGGAACATTCATTCATTATATTTACGAGTAACACATGAAATTTTTTCCAATAGTATCAAGGCCTAAAACAATTTCTCATGAATTATCACACAATAATAACCATAAGAAAGACATTTTGTGCATTAGGCAATCATTATTACAACGATATAGCATTAAAAAGGCACTTACAAGGCAATGAAGAATATATCCACCCACATCATTGCAACAAGAAGCTCCAAGAAAACATAGTGAAGATTTCCAAATTTCAAAATGACTTATTCCATCCAAATCACTCCACAAATTGCAGGTCAAAATTCTCAAGAAGAGCTAGCGAAAATCCCAAGTGATGATGAGTTACAAATGAGGTATCAATTATATTTATACGAGCCTCGAAAAATTCAAATGGGTCAAAATTTTGTAACAAACCCCTAAAAATGACTCTAGTGTGCAAAATAACACCATATGTAGTGACAGGCCCACTAAATAGCATGATAATATGAAAAATAAGCCTCTCAAGAGGGTTGAAGTGGTATTACAATGGCCATTGAAAGTCCTAGTGAAGTCCTTCAAGTTCTAAAATGAGTGGAAGGGCTCCAAAAATAGTGATGAAGGGGATGGCCCCTTGATATCAAAGCTAATGACCCTTGGTGCTCCCAAGTGGCTGTGGGGGCACAAAAACATACTCATGGGTCTCCAACTGAATTGAATAAGTATGTATCCCATATGAAAGGGTTGGAACAATGTTGCAAGCCCTCCCCTTGTCTCCAATGGTGAGACAAAAACCGATCCAGGCCTTGGATCAAATTCCAAGTGTGCGTTGCAAGTGTGTAGCCAACTGGGTAAGGTGGTCCAGGTGCGTCGTCATCATCAAACAAGTGGAACACAAGCGAGCAATGAATAGTATTGAAGGATCCCATGACATGACTATATGTTCTATACTATAGTGGAGGTCCATGGCTCTTAATGCACTCTCTATGAATGCCATTAAGACGCTCTGAATGGCTTAGACCCCTTATCGAGAGACAAAACCCCAGTATGAAGATCCACCTACAATTATGTTAAGATCCAATGAATCTCCTCACCTTCTTGCAGAAAAAATCATCAGTGTAGTTGAGTAAATGAGCTTACAAACCATGTAACCAAGTGGACACTTCACAATGGCATGCCCATCCATAATGGGATTTAGAGTGTGTAGGTGTATCCAAGTTCAAGAAGGAGATTAATCAAGGAACCTATTAGGTAGTTTCAACGTCTAAGGGAGTGATAGGTCTATGGTGCATCCATCAAGTGGCAGGTGTCATGTGATATAATGATGGAACAAATTTGGGCATCGGGGGAAGGCTCCAAGCCACATTGTAGTATACCTAGGGGATAATATAAGGTACAAAGGGAGGTCCCCAAGGGAATAATGTGAGGTAATAATGAAATGATGATAAATAAATGAGCTATAGTTAATAAATAAAGCACTTGGTTAACCCACACTATGCAAGAAACCACAAGTAGTTAGAGAATAATGTGATAAACCCACTGTATTGGATGTATTGAATTGACAGAGCCATGGTGTGTGTTTATGAAGCCTATATATAGGTTATAGACTCTCCATTAAGGCATGTTGAGTATTGTTGTATTGATAATCATATTTCTTGTGGAGTGTTCTCCTTCCTAAAGGAGTGATTGTATGGTGTTGCCCTACCTCAAGGGTTTGATATTAATAAAGATCTGAAGCTTCTATCATCTATTGTTATTATTCTAGAATATTCATATATTTAATATATTTGTAGGTAAGATACATTATAAGTGTTATCATAGTGCTTTTTTGGGAAAAACAAGGATAATTTATTTATTTATTTTATTGCAGGATTTTTTTGGGAAAATAGTGGGCAACTAGTTTTAAGATTAGATCTGAAAGTTTTGGTGCAAACTTTTCAAAAATAAATTGTAGATATAAATTCCTTGAAAAAATACCCCATAAAAAAATCATCTAAATCAGAGTCCAGACTAAGGAGATTCCATTCATTTTAAATCTGTGGTTTTGTAGAAATTTTTCTGACAGAAATTCGTGGATGACGACTCTCTAGTCGTTTTTTTGCAGATTTTTGTGCATAATTTCAGGAAACTAATTGTAGATATGGGCTCCTCTAAAAAATTCACTCAATAAAAAAAAATCGATTGAATTAGAGTCCTGATGAGGGAGATATCGTTGATTTAAAATTGAATGTTTGCAGAAAAATTTTTGACGGAAATTTGTGGACGGCAACACTCCAATTTTTTTCTGCATATTTTTATGAAAAATTTCAAGAAAATAATTGAGTATATGAGCTCCTCCTAAAAAATCACCTAAAAAAATAGGTTGAATTGGAGTTCAGACGAGGGAGATATTGTTGATTTAAAATCAACATATTTTATTTATTTAATTTTTAAATTTTTAATTTTATATTTATTTATTTATTTATTTTATTATTTTATTTTTTCTTCAATTTTATTTTATTTAATTATTTATGATGACTGGAGAGTTGCAGCGCAGATTTGAATTGATAGATTGCCCAACTCGTGATTCTAGTTGCATGTGAAGACGTAGAATGATCATTCCATTTCCAAAAATAGGTAATAATAAGGATTCTAAGCCATATTCACCGAGTTGTGGCCATTTTAAATTTGCTGCATATAGTAGGTAAACGTTTTCAAAATCCTCATTCTACTTCATGACTTCTACTGAGCTAATTTTTACAGGAAAAGATGATGGTCCTACTACCAAATAATTCCTAAAATGGGTGAAGTCACACTACCATATGTGGAGATTGGTAACATATCTAAAATTTAAAGATGAGACTCTAATATGTTAGAACTCACTTGGCTTTAAGAAGATGGTGACTCTTTCCGATGAAGACTACGAAAAAGTCCTCTTGGAAAATTGGTCTCATTTTGGAAAGAAAGACACTAAGAGTCATAACAACTTATTTTCTAGAAATCTTTCTATTGTACAGGTTCAAGGATGTATTCAGAAAGACATGATCATTGTGTCTATTAATTCTAGTTGAAAACATAATTTTATCAATGATAATTTGACAAAAAAATTGGAAGTTCCAGCAAAACATATTGAAGACACTCATGTTGATAATGAGAATGTTCAAATTTATAAAAATTTGAAGATTTCTATGGATAAGTATGTGTTGCATTCTGTTTTTTATACTTTAGATATGGATAATGTGGATGTTATTTTGGTTTATCCATGGATGGACCCAGTTGGTACTCAAAATTAATGTGCAAAAGAAATTTCTAAAACTTTGGTATAAAAAGAATAAAATTACATTACAAGGTATTTCCTTTAGTAGATAGGTAGAGTACAAGGAGGCCCAAGAAGAAAACTCTACAAGTACTGACACATCAGATGAGGCATCTGTGGTGGAAGTAATAATGGAAGATAAGAAAAAAATAAAATACAACAACATGAACCTGATACGATTCAGGCTCCATTAGGTGGGGAATTAAGGAACGATACACCATCGGTTAAAACTTTAACATATCACCACATGCACCACCCATAAAGGCAACAACCACCGAGGTGGAAAATAATTAACAAGGATGACAACCCCTAGAAGACACACAGAGAAGTGTGACAATCCACCCACAACACATCAACACAGAGGAACCACAAGAACCAACTTCCATCTCAAACAATGGCTAGATCGAGTGTTCACCTTTATCTTGAATGGCTAGATGCACGTGCATGGTACCAGTGGACTACTTTTTTGAGTAGATCTTATTATTTGTGTTCGTCTCATGTTTAAGGGACGATACATGCTTAAGGGGGGTGGAGTTATCCTTCCTTAAGGAGTGACTGTATGGTGTTGCCCTACCTCAAGGGTTTGATATTAATAAATATGTGAAGCTTTTATCATTTATTTAGTTATTCTTTTGGCATATTCATATGTCTAATATATTTGCAGGTCAGATATCCCCCCAGGTATACTACACACATGACACAATATAAGGGTAGCTATGATAAGGGAAGCCCACACTTGTGTAAATAGATGTAGGAGGGAGAAATTATGGTGCATGAGTTACCCCGACCTTCTTTTTCAACCCTTCTTCATATGCATTTTTCCTTTTATTGATTTTTCTTATATAACTGCTCAGGGATCTAAGAGATGAGAACAAGATGTTAATAATGCAACAGAGAATACCCCCTTACGGTTGGGCAATTCATTGTTCACCAAGGGTTGGGACAATCATGGGTTCCTTAATGATGCAGGGGGATGATATAGGGGGTCCCTAGGAACCAGTGCGATGGCCATAGTGATAGAGGTAGAGCTCATATTTGGATTCTCCCCACGTGCTAAATTTGTATGTCTCGACCATATTTTGCATTTTATGTACATTTCCTATTGAGAGTGGCCAAAGTATGATTTAAACTTTGTTTTTATCTACATGAACCTCCGAGGCATCATTTTAGGCCCAATCTAAAGTGTGGAAAAGGGGAGGGGGAGGCTAACTCCTTGTGGATCCAGTGGAAAAATCTGAACCCAGATGGGAAATATGTGAAAATGGGCTATAATGAGTGAAGGGGAGTGATTTATGTGGGGTCGAGAAGCAGGACCACACAACCAAAATCACAATTTCCCGTGTAGTGGCACTCCTAAATCTAGTAGCAAATAAAGGAGATCCCACGAGATTAGGATGTAAGGCTAACCACCAAGTTGGAGATAGACCCATTCTTTCCATTGAATCCCCCCACTAATACATTTCCAAAAGTGTCCATGATAATTAAATAAAAATACCCAATTACATAATGAAATCCATACCTTTGGGCTTGGAGGGATCACCTTCAAACATATGATCATGACAGATGGATGAGTGTGCATAATGACAGAGTTAGGTGGCAGAGAGGATGGCACATTGAGCTATCTAGTGGCTGCAAGGGGTTGCTGGTTGTCAACCGGGGACCATCTAGGAGAAAAGTTTCTCCTATGGGTGTCACTCAGAGATGGTGGGTAACATTTGGCTCTAACTGCGACATGATCTCTCAGAAGAGTGCACAAACATACTTGAACAGGGAGGTCATGAGAACACCAACAATCTCTTGGGACCGCAAACCTATTACCTGCACATCAAAGGCCAAGCACATGGGGAAACATGTTTTTATGGCGTCTTATGATCACCCATGCTTATGTTAGACCATAAAAATCAACAAGAAATAAAATTTATTCCAAATGAAATTCTAATCTAAATGCACCTACTCTATCATGATAAAAGAATACGATGTTAGTTCTAATGCAAAAGTTAGCATGCAATGCATCCAACTCTAACATGCATATTACATAATACAACCAACAATTTCACCGAGAGGTGCAAAGGAACACTGATAGGGGAGCGGGGAATGTAGAAGATAATAACGAAATGAAATATATGGAAAATGAAATACAAGTGGAAATTGAGTTTCTAAATCTCTTCTACATAATGTAGGGTGGTTAAATTTAAGAAGAAAGTTATGCTGACATAAATATTCCAAAAAATTGGGAATGGAAAAATAAATAGTCATAACTCTTCAAAATGTAGGCAACCTACTGTTTTAATAACAAAGTATAATTTTCACCACACAAGGTGAGTTGAGTCATTAAAAGTAAGGCATAGCTATAATACCCATTAGGATTCAAGGCCTCTGACATCATGTGTACATTTACCAAGAAAGTGGGTTTGTGCACCCCCACAAGGAGGTTGTTGTTCAATGAATGCCATGGTCATTAATTCTAGTCATGTGGGCAGGGGCACAATCAAATTTGAACTTGCGACCTATATCCTCACCATTAGAAACATTCCTTAGGTGGATGTCTCAACCTAAAGAGGTAAGATTTTCAAATTTAGATTTTCATTTGGGGAAATGCATCAAACATAGATCACAAAGTCCTGAGTTGAAGACTTCCATCTTACATTTTTGGAGTTTCCAACCATTCCAATTCTTGGAAAACTACAAACGTGTCCTTGCATATTTGGGTGAAAATTTCTTTAAAGGCCATGGGCAATGTTATTAGCCAGTTTTTCTCAATTTCATGAGAGAGAGTTTCATTATTTTAGTGAAATTTACTTCAAACTGGTTTGCAAAAAGGTCTTCCTTGAACAATCAGGCTTGAGTATGAACACAGACACTGGAAATGAAATCTGGAATATGAAAGCATCATTTTCTAGGTCTACACAAAGTCACATCCAAACTCAACTTGAGACTCGTTCTCGCCCAAAACTCTGCAAAACTTGCCCATGACCATAACAACAACATAAACAATTTTTTTTACGACACTATTAACGAACCTTGGTGGGGAAATTGCTCCATAAGCATTGTGAATTAACACCTGACGAGTTGCTTGCAAGAGACGAAGGTGAGATCTGCCTAGATTCTTGTCAATGGCTTGCCAGAGCAACACGACGATGGATTAATGAGACCGCCCAAGATTCATGAGTCATGTTGAATCCATTCGTGAAAAAAGTCCTTAATGAAAACTCAACTTGAGACTGGTTCTCACCCATAATTCTACAAAAATTGCCTCAAACACGTTCCATGTGTTAGAATGTAATTGGATTGAATGACGAAAATGAAGCTCTGAGATTGGCTAGGTGAACAAGTTTTTCCCACCCAAACCTCGTAGAGAAAACACCTAAAAACGTAATTAATAGCCATTGTTATTCTTTCCTCCTTTCATAGCCCTTCACTCTATCTCAATGGGTATCCGAACAACACATTTTTTGGTCTTTTGTATAAGGGTGGTTGTCGTTTTAATGCTTGAATGCCTGCAAATGTGTAGCGCAACAACCGTAGACCATGAGAATTAAAATACTATCTCGGTTGAAAACTTTAAATGGAAAGAGCCACAAGGGTTTTCCAAATGCCTAACTTCATTCACAGGTGAGGTAAATTTTTTTTTGTTTTAATTTTTCAGAGTACTTAGATACTTCTTTGACCAAGATGCATAAATCACCCGGAACTTGCATTTGACCTCATCCATAACTAGCTTCCTTTCATATCTACTTTGATTTCTATGACCAACTTCCTTTCATGTTGTTCTGCTTCAATAAGGGTGTATGTGTAGCTCAGAAATCCCATGAGAATTACCGCCATATCATAGTTGAACACTTCTAATGGAAAGACACACGAGGATTTGCCAAATTCCCAAGATGATATGTAGGGAAGTTGATAAAATGAATGGAGACAATAGAGAACTAGGGGAATTTATATTTACTGAGTTCATCTGGATGGATATCCAAACAACGTAGTCTCTCTCATGTTTTGTTTAAAGTGAAACTACTAATATGCTTATGTGAGCTTATAGGAAGTTAAGCAACTCAATATCATGAGAATCACCATACTATCCAAATTCATATATAGGATTTTCTAAATGATTCTAATTTTTTTTTGGTGGGGACGGATTCCTTTGGTTGAATGGTCTTAGTAACTTAATACTTTCACATCATCTCATCCCAACTTCCTTTCCTATCTACTAAGTCCATCTCAATAGATATCCAAATAACACATTCTCTAATGTTATGTTTAATAGCGGTCATTGTTCGGCTCATGGGAAGTTCGACAACCCTAGACCACTAGAATTACCACACTATCTCATCCTCAAACTTCAAATGAAGAAATTCCTAGGAATTTTCCACGTGTTCAGCTTCATTTGTAGGTTATGGAGAGGAAATACATTTAAAATAATTTTTTGTGTTAGGGTGATTCTAGTAAATTTTACTGGATCAATTTTCAGGCTTTAGATTTATGAGAAATCTTGGTTTTGAAGGGCGAGATGAGAATTCATGGTTTTGACAATTGAGATCTTAACGAGGATGTTTTTAGACAATACCACTTATTTTTATGTTTAGTGATACTAACATTTTGGGTAAGCTGGCAAGTCACCTGGTATCATTTCCATATATTTACTGTGTGTTGAACGTTATGGAAATACAAATCCAACCACTTAGTTACTTGCATGTGAAGGATTTTACGTTTGGTTTATATTAATAGAAATGGATCACATGGCTACTTGAATTTTTTCATGCTTGGTCAAACCAAAACTTAGAACACTTTATATTTTCAATATTCACGTACTCTACCAAAAAGATTAATCAGAATTTGTGTGTGCATGTTAGGAAGTGCTAAATCAAGGATTGAAGATAAGACTGGATCATATTCATGGGGTCTGCTCACCTCTCAGGCCCATCAACTCGAGCTCATGGATAGACTTGTTCTCTCATAATTTTGAATGCAAAATGATTGTTTGAATACAATAAGGTCCAGAAATAAGGACACTTATTCTCCAGTGAGAAATGTTCCTCTTCAACCTAGAAGAAAAGTCGGTACAATAAACTATATTGTAACCACAAGGTTTGGGACACAAGCTAAGAATTTATTGCTGGTAATTTACACGGGCAACAATGTGACATGGATACAATGCAAGCCTTGTTCAGACTGTTATTCACAGGTAGATCCCATATTTAATCCTTAGCAGTCATCTTCTTATAAACACTTACCCTCTCAGTCGACTACCTGTACTGAATTGACCACTTTAGAAGGAAATTGGAACCCTTGTGGTGTTGCGAGCTGCGCTTATGAAGTCAACTACAAGGCTGGATCAAGAACCCAAGGAGATTTCAACTACGAGACCGTCACTCTGGGTCTTGATTCTTTCCAAGGCTTCGCCTTCAAATGTGGGCATTCCAATACATGGGCTTTAAAGGCTTGGTTGGGATTTTAGGATTGGGGTAGATTTCCTTTACCTTTCCTTTCCAGATAAAAACAAAATATGGTGGCCAATTCTCATACTGTCTTCCGGATTTCCTATCCTCCACAACAATAGGCTTGCTTAGCTTCGGTCAGAGTTTGATTCCTTCCACTGTTGCTTTCACCCCTCATCTCAAATTCTGATTATGCTAGCTTCTATTTCATGGGATTGAACGACATAAGCATTGGAGGTGAGAGTCACGTGCTGCTCTTAGAGGATGAGGCACATTTTTCATCTCTAGAACTTTGCCCAAACGTATATGATGCCTTGAATACTTCATTCGAGAGCAAGACCCAACATCTTCTAAGTGCAGACCTTGACCTAGATTTACTCCTGGACACCTGCTACGACCTGACTGGCTCTAGCCAGGTCAACCTTCCAACTATAAATTTTCACATTGACAACAATGCTTACATGACTATGAGTGACAAGGGGATTTTTTTTCCCATTCAGGATGACTAATCTTAGATGTGCTTGGCAGTGGCAGCTACACCGTAGGCGAGCAATATTAACATTATCGGGAACTTCCAACAGCAGGAAAATCAAGTTGCTTTTGACATGAGAGTTGGAAGAATTGGCTTCGTCTTTGGATCCTTCTCTGCTCCAATAATACCAACAAATTCACGCAACCTCCATGTACGTTCTTCAAACTATAATTGTAAAGTTGAGTTCCACTAGGAATGCATACTTGCAGGAAAAAGCTCCATTACAATGCAGGTTAAAAACCCAGTAGAGAAACATAAAGAAAACAAAAAAAACTTGAAAACCCACCATCAAAACCCCGAAGGGACAAAATTAGATGGAAAAAATCTGGGATGAGCAATGGAGTGTGTGGACGAGGTATTGTGTGCATCAAGCAGAGCTCGTATGCCAATGTTACGACCATGGGAAATTTATGTAACAATTTACCCAAACGAGGCCCATAGTTTTTGCACTTCATCTCCTAGGGTTGGGTTTTTGGATGTTTAGGGTTTTCCATTATTTCTCAATAATAAATAGTCCTTTGAGCCTTATTGTAACACAATTCAAAGGCATGTAGCCACCACATTTCTTCTCAGAGTTAAGCTAACATCGGCCATGCTAGCCTTATTTCCATTATGTTTGTAAGCATATTTCAGTATTTGATATTAATGAAATGAAGTGCATCTCTGTATTTATGGTTATATATGTAATGTATTGAGTTCATGTTTAAGTTCGTATCACGTCTCCCCTTATCATAACAACTTATTACAATAATGGGTTGACATTATTCCAATGTTATTTTGTATGAATATGTTCAAGAATATCGCGATGAAAGAGTAAAGAAATTATCAAATGCAATTACATCAGTTTTAATAGTTTTCATCAATTGGTCTACTAAATGAGATCCAGTGAAGCCAACACCCTCTTGTCATCAATGTTCATGTTTTTTCCTGAGAGAATTGAAAGTAACACAATGGAGAGTGTTTGAAGGATGCCTTGTTATTATCTAAGAAACAACACCTCCACCCCCACTAGAAAAAGACGTAGCCATTGTTTTAATGCTTCTTTACCTTAACTTGAGTGTGTGATAGTTCAAGTACAAATCTCAATGGCACTTCATTGTAGATGACATGAATGTCGAATTGGGCATCATTCTTTAACAGTTAGATGATTATACTCGAAACCCTAAGTTTTGGCACTGGCGGTCTTTGTGGGAACTTATACATATCTATGGGAAAGTTGTATAACCAAAAAACGAATCCTACAAAAATAAAACGAACAAAATATAGCAAGCTTTGGTCCACATATCACAAGAATAAAAAGGCATCATATGGAAAAAAATATCAATATTTTCATCTCTATGTGCATTAAGTTCCTCTATGGTTTTCTAGAGTTATTCTTCCTTTGAAATAGCGAACTCAATTGTTGTGGCAATCGATTCTATGTTTGTCATACTTTCAAACCCATCTATCCTTTCATGTGCTTGGTTGTGAATTCATTTGAAATTTAGGCACCTGTGGAGATATAAGGACACACTCTTCTTAATTAAAAAAAATCAAGAGATGTAATGCTAGTGTGGCATGGCTAGTTGATAAGCACCAGTGCTTACAAGTATTTGTGTACCTATCTAGACATCTTGGCATTTTCTTTTGGTATTTCGTGACACAACAATAAAATATAATCAAAATTTGAGTTTCTATATATCTTCTAAAGAATGTATCAAGAGCTTAATTTTAAGAAGAAAAATACACTAAAATATATGACCCAAAACAATGACAATCCTTGCAGCCACAAGGTACATAATAAAGGAGTCCAATTTTTTTGGGGTTTTTTAGAATGGCATGAAATAAATTCTGAACATGGAAATTATGAGGTATCTATCAACGAAAAATATCAATGGCATGAAATAAATTCTGAACATGGAAATTATGAGGTATCTATCAATGAAAAATATCAATAACATGAAATAAATTCTGAACATGAAAATTATGAGGTCTATCATCTAAAAATATCAATATCATTTGGGAGAAATGGTTTTTATCAATAAGTTGTTGTGAAGACGAGCAAAAAATCGGATTACAGATAGAATTGTTGTATCAATGAATGTTGTGAAAGCACTTGTGAGAAACTATGTGATTGGGACAATTGAGTTAGACTTTCCTTTTAAGAAATTTTATGTTAGCATCTTTGTGAAAATGTTGTTGGATGAATATGTCATTTATATACAATAGTCATTTCCGAAAGGATTGAAATATTTGAGATATCTCTCGTGAAATCCACAAATGGTTCATCATCTTTAACAAATAAGAAATGAGACACGTACTCAATTAAATCGATCTCCAAACATCATGTGCCAACTATTCTATTTTGTACTCTTAGTATGAAGAAACAATTTTATGGCATAGCTCCTTATGTCATTTATGTTGTGTGGTGTTAGGAAACATGATATTCACAAAAAATGGAAATATTATGTGAAAAGAAAATTAACAAATTTTTTATACGATTTTTAAAATAAGTAAGAAAATTTAGATAGAAAAATATTGTTGTTTATTATTTTTTTAAAATTCCAATTATCAAAACTAAATTTATTTAATAAATATATTTAAAAAACTTCAACTAACTTATTTAATTGTTTATTTTTCCTTTTTGTAGGTAAGCCACCCATGGGGATTTAAACCCGAGATCTATACAAGGAGTGGCCTTAACAATGCACCCATCACTATTAATCCAAAGCATTGTGGAAATTACCTATTTAATATTAAAAAGAATCCAAACAATTTAAAAAAACAACTAACTACTTAATGATTATATTAAATCATAATATTAACATTTTAAAATTGTATAATATTAACCTTTTAAAATTGGAAACAATGTAATTAATTGCCCATTTTTTAATTTTTAATGGAATTTTGAAAATTACAAAACTTTGAATTAATGTATTTTTTATTTTTATTTTTAATTTTAATTTAAATTTTATTGATCAAATTCTAAATATTTATTTTATTATATTCCAAATTATTGCCAATTATTTAAAACAATTATTAATAATATTAAATATAATGATAACATCTTCTTAAATAATCATTATTTTGAAAAGAGGTGTCTTTAGTGTGATTTTTGATTTTCCACTGAAGAAATTTGAGGTGAAACCTTGATTTTTGTTATTAAATTGTTTTTTTTTTTCACTGTATATATGGATTTAGCACTCTGAAAAACCCTTAGGGCACTTCGATTGTACAGGGGTTACCCATCAAACTTGTGATTTCAATAAATCCATTCAAATTTTAAAGAAATGAGACTAAAAAAACCCAAAAAAATCCAAAAAATCCTACTAAAAACAACTAGTTTGAAAAATAATTTTATGTAAATTTATTTAAAAAATAATTTTAAGAAAGTTTAATTTATTTTGATGGTAACTAAAAAATAATTTCATTATTAATAAAAAATATTCATATATTTATATAATTTTGCATTGAATTTTAACGATTGCATAACCCTTATACCTTTCTTTTATACGTATATATGTATCTTGTGCTCTAGAGGTAACAATGAAGTAAGAGACAGAGGGGAGAGTGAACTGGTGACGACAAACGAGGTTGAGTTTTTACACCTGCAAGATTCATACCACGTGGTCGAATTCATACTTTTTATCGTCTCAAAACGACGAAGCGTCAGCTACTTCTCCACACATTACTGTAACTGTAGCTACTTCTCCACACATTACTGTAACTGTATTGTAGCTGAAGGATATCATAGAAAGAGCCCACAAGGGGGTCACAAAATTCAAGGCTTTTAATGATCGCAACTTAAGTTTTCAAGGTGTTTTAGTGCCCTTAATTTATCAGTGATGGAGGCGGGATCCAAAGACAAGAAGGGTGCAAGAGTAAGGAAGTGAGGCGACCCCAAGAAGAAGTCGGTTTCCAAATCTTCGAAAGCCGGTCTTCAGTTTCCAGTCAGAAGAATTGGAGGGTAGTTTAAGAAGGGCATATATGCTCAGAGGATTGGTACAGGGGCTTCCGTTTAATTGGCAATTGTTCTGGAATACTTGGCAGTTGAGGTCTTGGAGCTTGTAGGGAATGCTGCCACAGACAACAAGAAGAACAAAATAAGTCCCAGGCATCTACAATAATTGGGTAAACTCATGGCTGGTATGATCATTGCCAGTGGTGGTGTGTTGCCTAACATCCACCCGGTGTTGTTGTCTTTAATTAAAAAATAAAATAACCCAAAAGGGATAATACACAGAACACAGTACACATAACACAGATTAATGTGTGTAGACTGTAAGCATATTTTTTAAGCAGATTAATGTGTGTAGACTCTTCCCCGGGCCTATTATCCTCCCATCAGAAAACCCTGTAAAACACCTGTTTCTGCAAAAGACGACAATTTTGTCATTAACACAATAAACAATTCTGTCATTCACACAATAAGCACCACCTGTCAAAATGTAATTTTCGTCGTTGCGTTAACGACGAAAATGAAGCTCTATGATTGGCCTAGTGAACAGTATTTTCCCACCTGAACCTCACAGTGAAAGACACCTTCGGCGTAATATGAGAACAACTGCCCCTCGACTTATTCGGGAAATAGATCCATAGGTAAAGGCAAGAATGGCTGCATGGAAGGTCATAATGGCATGAGGGAAAATAAAATGTACACACTTGGAGCATCACGGGGAAAGGGAACAAATGAATGAAATCTACTCCATGAGATCCTTTCTTCCAACCTAAAGATAGAGATGTCAACAATCAAGCTTAGATGGAAACCTCAAACATATCATCCCTATAACGGTCTTTATCATTTATATCATTCTTTATGCCGACTATGGCCACTATAGGAGACTGATAGTGACTGAAAACAATAAGAAGGTTGCTCATGATGATCATGCTCAAGAGAGATAAATGATTTTTATTACAAGAAGGATTGAGGAAAGGGTCCACATGCAACTCAACAATAACCCCACGATTGTGAGGAGAGACAAGGGTACTATTGATATCATCATCATCAATATCAAGACAACGTCTTTTTCAAACCGATTCCCATGAACCTTCCATTTCCCTTCTTTAATATGTAAGTAATAACTGATATCATCATTTGAAGGGGCTACGAGATCACGAATCTCCAAGGTCTTCAAAGAGTGGATTATTAGAAATAATATCCTTGGAAAAGGTACGGTCAACCTCAACTTTACTTTCCATAGAATCATCCTCTTTGTCACACTTGTTCTGAAAATTATCTTCATCACCTTTTTTGTCATGTGGATCTAGAGAGGACCCTTCTTCCTACTCATCTTTTATATTCCTAAGGTCATCATGATGCTTAATGAATATTTCCGGATGTTTAGCACAGGGTATCCTTAAAAGTGTCTAAGAAAGCCATCAAAGAATTCCTCAATAGATGAGATTCTCGTAGGTTTGTGATTATGAAACCATGAATTAGGAACATGGAGGGGTCTCATGAATAACAACATGAGGACATCGTGAAGAACCAACTCAGCTTGTGAGGCATATGCTGCAAATCTTTCCACATGATCAATTGCAGATAACAGATCACCATCAAACTTGGGCACACCACATATGATAGTCCAGGTAAGATGTTTAGGGTTTCGAGGAATGAAAAATATGTCTAAGGAAGTGAAGTCATCAAAGAAAGACATCTTATTGAGTTAGGCATATCAATTATGTAGGAGCCACCGGGGTGAATTTAAAGGTGCCCAATGAGATGCTTGCTTCACCCAACAAGAATAGACTTTGAAGTTCAATGAAGAAATAGGGATTCTTTCTTCCAATGGAGTCACCAAGAAGGATATGTCGATAATTTCATTTGAGCAAAAGGAGACACATCTCATGTCCCCGAAAATGATGCAAAAAATGTTACCACTCAATCTAGCAGGGGTCCTAGGAGGGTTTCCAAAGGGGCAACTACTAGACCAAGTGGCAACAACGGGACAAGAACCCATTATCACCTCAGCCAATGTCCCCTACTCTTTACAAATTTTCAATGATGGGAAGAGTCCTGTTATAAAGGAAATCACTAGGAGGGGTAAGTCAATGATAGGATTGAGAGTGATTCCTAAGGCCCATTCACAAGAGAGACTCAAATAATAGTCTTACTTGCTTTAGAAGAAAGGCAAGGGGCTCTCTAGGAAAGGCTCAGGAGAGGCTAGATCTAGGGTTTAAATATATTTCGTAACAAAGGATTTCCTAGACCCAAGGCTCTTTTGGAAATAGAAGGAACTTTCTTAATGTCTTGTGAGGTAACAAGCATATAAAAGGTTGGGACCACAAGAGAGACCTAAAAGATCCAATAAAGGCCTAGGGTTTATGATGATAATAAACAATAGGACTATATTGAGCAAGTATGAGAGGAAAGGGTAAAAAATGATTAATTTCGTTTTCGTTTTCGAGCACAATGGGCCTTTTTGAATGTCGTTAGCCTAAGGAGACCTAGTCAAAAACAATTTCAAGACTAGGGCATGATGTTTCTCTAAAACCAACCATTGGATTGTCTTCAAAATTGAAGGGAAAAGAGAGGGGAAACCAAAGAAATTCTCCACCAACTTGCACCTCAAATGAATGGATCTAAAGGAAATCACTTGATGCCCTAGCTAGGTTGTCTAGGGTTAAGGAAGAGAGAGGAAAAAGGCAAGAAAAGGGTTTTAGGGTGATCACACTAGGATTTAAAACCAATGCCTGACTATTGGGAGGATGTGAGTCAAGATGATCCCAACTTTTTCACCTTCACTATTCAAGGAGGCCTAAAACAACAAATTCACTATTTAGGGATGATCCTACATGAAAATTTTAGGCATTTATACTTCAATAGAAAATATTAAGGATTTTAAAGGATGCAAATAATCCCCTAGGAACATTCTTTCATTCATTATAATTATGAGTAACACATGCAAAATTTTCCAGTAGTATCAAGGCCTAAAACAATTTCCCATGAATTAGGGAAAAATAATAACCATAAGAAAGAAATTCCATGCATTAGAAAATTATTATTTCAGAAGTATAACATTAAAAAGGAACTTACAAGACAATGAAGAATATATCCACCCACATCATTGCAACAAGAAGCTCCGAGAAAAGATAACAAAGATTTCCAAATGCCAAAATACGTTTATTCCATCCAAATCACTCCACAAATTGGAGGTCGAAATTCTCAAGAAGATCTAGCAAAATCCCAAGTGATGATAAGTTACAAATGAGGCCTCACTTGTATTTATATGAGCCTCTCACAATACAAATGGGTCAATTTTTCCTAAAAAACCCCTAAAAATGACTCTAATGTGCAAAATAACACACTAATTGGTGACAATCCCACCAAATAACTCCATAATATGAAAAATAGGGCTCTCAAGAGAGATTTAATGGCAATACAATATCTAGGAGGGTCATTGAAAGCCCTATTGAATTCCTTCATGTGGCAAAATGAGTGGAAGGGCTTCAAAAATAGTGTTGAAAGGGATGGCCCATTGATCTCCAAGCAAATGACCTGTGGTGGTCCCAAGCAGATGTGGTGGCAAAAAAATATCCTCACAGGTCTCCAACTGAATTGAAAAAGTATGTATCCCATCTGCAAGGGCTAGAATAATGATGCAGGCCCTCCCTTTGTCTCCCATGGTGAGACAAAACCCCATCTAGGCCCTGGATCAACTACCAAGTGTGTGGTGCAAGAGTGTAGCTCGCTGGGCAAGGTGGTTCAAGCAAAAAGTGGAATAAAAGCAAGCAACAAATGGTACTTGTTACCGCTTAAACCAGCAGGGGACCTAAGGGGGATCCCTAAAGGGAAAACTTTAGGATAAGAGAAACAAATGGAGAATTATCACACTGTCACCTCAGGTAAGTTTCCATTCTATTTACAAACTTTCACTGATGGGAGGAGACCCGATATATATGGAGTCACTAATGAATGATAAGTCAATGAATATGAGTGACCCAAACATACCCTTTCCCAGAAAAGTTTGAAAGATGGAGCTTGCTTTCTCACTAAGTAGGGTAATATGTATTATAGGGAAAGGAGGAGAAGGTTTGAGGGTTAGGTTTGGGAAAAGACTTGTAAGGGCATTCGCCAATCCATAAAATCCTTGTTATAATTGATATCCTGGATGGTTCTTAAAGAATGATCTTTCAAAGGAGTAGGACCACACAAGGCCAAGTGGACCCAGTCTAGGGTATGAGGAAAGTATGTAGAAACCAACAATATTCTTACCATCGACAAGGTGGGGAAAGGATCAAATAAATTATTTTCACTCAAAGATGTTGTTTTGACCCTATGAGGCACTAGCCTTGGGGATGGCAGGGAAAGTTTTGATGTCGGAGCTAGGGCATGACTTTGTTCCCAACTCCACCATCGGAATGGATTCAAGTTGGAGGAGAACTAGAGGAAATGGCAGTGCACTAGACCCTACGAGATCAAATTATTTTGATGGCTAGCTTGTCGGGAAATTGATGCCCTAGGTACCCCAATGTGGCTAGTTCTAGAAGGATGTGAGAAAATATGGATTTTAGTGACCACCCTTGGTAGATCAATGCCTTAATCTTTGGGAGAATGGAGTCTATGTTGAGTTAGAGTGGGATTTATTGGTTCCGAGTCAAGGAGGCCTCAAGATCACTTTGTTTTTCCTTCTAGGTCAAGAAGAAGCAACCTTGCAACTTTTATACTTCGACGTGCAAGAGGAATTGCTTTTCAAGGTCAAATTTTACCCCTAGGAGATTTAACTCACATTACATGGCCCATACATTGAAGGAAGGTTATTATAGAGACAAATTTCACAATATTAAGCAATAAACGTATGCAATAATTAGCCCTATAACAACGAAAATCCTAGTCCAATATATATGACAAAAGTAAACAATAATAACATCAAAAGTACATACTTACATGTAATAGAGTATATCCAACCATTCACAATTGACAATAAAGAAGGTCAAAGAGAAGATAGACCAATATCCACACATCAAAACTCATCCATAAAGCTCCAATTCATCCTTAGAAAAAGTGACAAAATTGCAAGAGAGATAAGAGATCCCAACCAATGTGATGATGAGAAAGGAACTCATCTCACTCCTATTTATACACAACTTAGGAGTTTGAATTAACATCCTTGGCCTCATAAGCCCCAAAAATAAAATAATGTTATAATAATACAACTTTTGGTGACAAGCCCACCAAAATAGCTCATAAATGAAAAGGTATGACTCTCAAGGGGTCAAATAATAATCTATGCATGTCGTAGGGCCCTCTAAGAGGCCTAATGACGTCCATGGGTGCCACAATGAAGAATAGGACCCTCAAAAGTAGTGGACAAGGGTTTGGCTCCTTGTAATAACTTGTGGTGCTCTAAATGACATGTGGGGGAACAAAAGTGTCCTTATGGGTCTCCAAACAAATCGAAGATGTCTGTAGATCATTTGCAATGGCTAGGGTGATGGTGTAGGTGATGCCACATCATCGTGCAAGTTCTGGATTATCTACCAAGTATGTGGTGTAGATCTGGGGCTGGCTGGGCATGATGGATCAGGTGCATCCTTCTCATCCAATAAGTGAACCACGAGCAATCTTTGAATGGCTGTGGGTATTCATGAGATGCAATATGCTATTCTAGAGGCCCATGGCTCTCAACGCTCACCCTACATGTCCCAATGTATCGCTATGGAGGATTAAGACCTCGTATAGGGAGACCAAACCCCAAATGGAAACCATATGCAATCCTGCATAAGATCCAATGCGTCACCTAGCGTTCTAGTACAACAAGTCATTAGAGAAATCGAGTAAATGAGCACACCTAATCATGGACCACAGGTGGGGATTTCATAATTACCTACCTTTGCATAGTGGGCTTCGGGATGTGCCAATGCCTCCTAAACTCCAAATGGGGTTAACCAAGTACCCTATTACGTGGTTTTAATTTTTAAAGGGGGTAGTATGTTTAATGTAAATCCTTTAAAATGGTGGTAGCATGTGACAAATATGTGAATGGAGTATGGGATGAGAAGGGGAAACTTTCTCCGAGTATGCCTCACAAACTGAGCCAAAACTATGAAGTGGAGTCACCAAGAGGTTCCTCCTCCAGTAGAATCGCCAGATAGATGATTACAACTGAAAAAGTGCCTAAAATTTGTTTATCATCAAAGTTGGATCTATGTTGTCTCCCAGGGAAGTTGAGCTTCAGTCTCCTCTCCCTCGCAACGACGCCAATTATGTTATCACTCCAGGAAGGTATACTAGGTTGTAACTTGAAGATGCCTGGTAACATATAAATCTTCAATATTGTTCTCTGAACTATTGGAGTAGATGATGGTTTGGATCAAGTCAGATGACTGTTTCAACATTGTTTTCACTCAAGAAATGCATGAACACCCTCAGCTTTACAAGGCTTTAGACCACTAATGTTCAATAGTTTATATATTCAATGGATAGATGAAGAATATTGACTGTACCAGCAGATGCATACATACACACATATGAATGGCTAGCTACAGGAAGTAAATGAAGCTTTGCAAATCTAATTTATCAACACAGAGATAAGATGACAGTTATCTGGCATTAGACACAGAAGAAAACATGAATAACCTATTCAAGTGCAAGCTTAGAACAGAAGAGAAAATGGGAATTGAACATGTAACAACAAAAGAATCTTATATTGTTGGAATGAAGATGAGAAGCTATAGTAGCAGAGTATCCACAGTCTCCAAAAGTTGAACCCGTGTTACTTCTAACTTTCAGCCATTTATAGGCCTTTTACAATGCCCTCGGGCTCTCTGAGGCTCGAGGTGTCTTAATCTATCGCATCTGGCTTCTAATTGCTTGATGCCACGATTTAACCAATATGAGCCAGAGGTCTTTCTTCTAACAACATAGTAACAAAATTTTGGTAAATGTGTTGCACTATCAGGTGGCTCGCTCATGCTAGCGATGCTCCATGATTTCTTCTGTTGCGGGCTGCATCATGCTTTGGCCTTTTTGCCCTTTTTGGCCATCTGTCTCTTGGCAATCTATCTCATGGTCTTTGTTTCGTAAAGGAATGGGCCTTCGCACTTTTGACATCCTTTCAAATACCAAATGATTGATTTCTATTTTACACAGAAAAAACTGCGTCACTGTGAAATCCCACCAAGCTCTATTCTTTCCGAACTTCAAAAGTCCTTAAATATGATCTATTCCTCTATTGGGTCTGCCTTTGTAGCGATATCACATCTCCACTGTTGATCTGGGAGCTCTTGATTCAACTGTTGTGATCCATTTCAGGCGGATCTTTCGTACGGGAGTTAACCACCCGATGAGGGTGGTTTTCTCTCCCGTAGCCTGGACACGTGGTAGTCGTTGTATGTGATCAGGTGGAGCTCGGCCCAAACCGCTTATCACCTTTGGCTCTCAGGAAATCCTGCCTGTTTTGTGATTTTCCCTTTATATTGGAAAATACATTAAAATGTGAAAATCTCACTTTATCAGATTTGAAATGGTGATCAACAACATTAATAAACACTTTTAGGTCCATAATGCCACTTTGGCGCTTCATCCTTTGCATTTCATTTAATAAATGAAATTTGAAAATACAAAGGAAAAAGGTGTTTCCCAGATTTCAATATATATATATATATGTGTGTGTGTGTGTGTGTGTGTGTGTGTGTGTGTGTAGGCCCCACTTCATTGTGTTTGCCGATTGCAATATCGCGATGCGATTAATTGCAATTTCATATCGCTCATGCCCCAGGCCATTTGCAAGTGCTCTTTGTAATCTTCGATAACGAACCTCCAATGCAACGTGGGCTATCAATCTGTGCACTTGATCAATGGTCCATGTTGACTCCGCCTGTTTCCATTGCAAGTTTCATATGGTCTACACCGATATCCACTGATTGCGACCACCGATCAGATTTGGACTGTTGATCGGTCAGATTTGACGCCTGCTGTGCATTTCACTATTCAAACCTCCGATACTCATTTTTTTGCTTTTTCCTTGGGTTTTTGCCTCCCGATAATGTTTTTCTGCCATTCTAAGGGTTCTTCTCCTACGATTGTTATGATATTTGGCTCAATTTTACTAGCTTTTGAAGACTTTAGAGAGCATTTTTGGATCCATTTTGGGCCACATGACAACAAGGCTAAGAGTAACCATTGAGCTACTTGGATTAGTCTTCTTATTCCCAAATCTAGATTTCTGAAACTCCTTTGTGGCAACTAGCAGTAAATTTCAGTTATTTTTTAGAGCATGCTAACGAGCTTCAATCAAGTTGATTCCACTTGTATTAGATCATAGAAACATTCTATTTCATAAAACAAATTACCCCATTGCATTTGAACTTGATTAGGTTAGGCATGTGTTGAGGCCTCGAAAATCGCTGCCACAACATTGGGGAATAACCACCCGGTCCGGACCTTAGTACAGCTCCTTTTCCGTTTGGAATGGTGGCTCTGACTAGAGATAACGGGACCAGTTTCCCGATAATGAAATAAAAGGGATGGATGGGTGATGAATAGATTGCTTAAGTGATAGGCGACTAGCTTATTCTATTGACAGAAATAGGAAAACTAATACTAATCCCAGGGACAACTTATTCATTCAAAATGCAGTGCTAAATAATCTTTATCTATCTAACAAGCATATAGATGACTCTGTAAAATAAATAAGAGACATTCAATCATTCAAAGATTACTTCATGTGAATAGTCACAATGAAGCGATAAATACAAATTACTGCATTCACTATTTATATCATCGATACATATATACGATTGAAAGGAAAGCATGCGATAAACAACCAATAGTGGAATGCATAAGGAATGTTCTGAAACACACATATATATATATATAAAAGCGATAATAGCAAGAGCGATTTAAACAACAATTCATATAACGAAAATGAGTACAGATGCAGATAATAGTACCATGTGAGCTGCAGATCAATCCGAAATATCAATCGCTATTCAAAATTCCTTCTTCAACACAGAAATGCTTTCAAACAATGACAATAGTGCACATTTGCATAAAAGGCTTCCTCATTAAATTCAGAATAATTGGTCAAGTTTCATAAAAAAAATATCCCTGAAGTACAATAGTGCAACTTCAGGATTTAAGTCATATACAAAACTTTTACGACCCTTTCTAAATGCATGAAAGGGTCTATAAATACTACTAAGCTAAAAAAAAATCTATGAAACAAAATCCTACTAAATCGGTATCAGTAAATGCGATCTATTTCTCAGAGGCGGTCTGGCAGTCGGCGATGTGAGTCATGACTCAGGTTGTTTGCCCTTAAACCTGAGCTGGCTTATCACAAGCATCGGCTCCACTTCTGGCGGTCTGTTGAGGTGCAAACTGAATTGGGCGGCGAAGGTGGCATCCTGAATGTCGGGTACAATATACCCGACAGCATCCGTGAGGTATTTCAAGGCAGCTCTTTGGCTGTATGGCTTGATTAAGAAGAACCAATAAGCATCCCATGTTAAACTGTTAATTCCAACGATCAATCTTCCGTTTTTCTCCAGCTCCGGATAGCAAGAGTGCTCCAACATATTTGTCGCTGTTAATTGACCCGGAGTACATTGGAAAATCATATTAGACAAATAAAGCGTATTATTTACTAATTCAATCAAATTTCCAGTGGTTGTTTTGCATATGGAAATTGCTCTTTCTGCCTTCATCAGTTGCGATTTCCATTCTATGAATAATATTTCTTTGTGCGATTCCAGAATTCTAGGTAGATTAGCTGCCTGGCCTACATCGGAATCCTGCCATTCTATAAAGTTTGTCAGTGTTTCTTCGGCCTGATCCAAATCGGTCCTTGCTTTGTCTACCTTTTCGCTTATGGATGCTACCAACTCGCACAATGGTTCTGCTTGTGTAATCTGCTGACATAATAACTTAACTTGATTAATTAATGCCTTATTTAACTGAAGCGCTTCTGCCTTGAATTCATCTATCTGAGGGAGCTTTTTCATTTGCTCAATTTGAGTGGTCAATTGAGCGATTTGTTCATCTTTTGCTTTCATTGTTCCCTCAGTCGATATTCTCAATTGCTCTAATGCCGCCGATAGCTCCCTTTGTCTTTGGATTGCGCCTTCATCAATCCTTTGCTTTTCCTCTTGTAATTGCTTAGTCAGCTGATTATTGTTCTGTTGCTGCACTACAATTCTTGTTCCGCCTGCTCTGCTTTCTGCTGAACTTCCGATAATTTCGCCTGTAGCGAAGAGATGTCCTGATCCTTGGCTTTTAATAAATTGCTCACCTTCGATGCTTTATCAATGGTCGCCGCCGAATATGCTCCAACGAATTGTGATAGCTTGGTTAAGTCATCGGAGGGGTCGAATTCTTCTTTCCACACAACATTGCCCGTCACTGTTGATTCAGGGAATAGGGAAGGTTGATCAGCTCTTCTCCTTTTCCTCTATCGCTTTACAACAGCTTTATGCTTAGGGCTATAAAATACATCCAAAGGGGGAATCTCTTCAATTTGCAAAATGATTTCACCCGATGGATCTTTAGGAATTATCTCTGGATCTTTTGATTTGGGTAGACCGCTGGTTTCGCCTGAAACCGGTTTCAATGTCGCTTCTTGCGTGTTGCCTTCTTTAGAAACCTCATCATCTTTTGAGCACTCTAGGTTGTTGATGATTGTACTGAATTGCTGCCATTGCTGCAGCAAATTCGGATCAACTAGTATATCATTATTATTTTTAGAGGTGCTTTTTTCTTGGGCTTTCGCCTGGGTTTCTTTTAGTCGCTGCACATTTTCCTAGGTTACTTCTTGCCTCTGGCTGTGTGCTTCCTCCTGTTGTTTTGATGTAGTAGAAGGAGGCGTATTACTTAGTTGCTCAGGCTCGCTTGATCTTGTTGTTGTTGGGGCAGTCGCTAACAGGTCTAGAGGCAGAGTTTGCAACCTCTGTTCTCTAATTTTGTTAAATTCGACTAGCCCTTCATCGTTATACACATTTCTGGCAAGCGACTTAACTTGATACAGCGATTCGGCCGATGCAAACAAATCCTCGAATCTGTCTTCTTTG
>APFE030177604.1:223604-321176 GCA_000404065.3 Pinus taeda
CCGACTGGAGATAACGGGACCAGTTTCCCGATAATGAAATAAAAGGGATGGATGGGTGATGAATAAATTGCTTAAATGATAGGCGAATAACTTATTCTATTGACAAAAATAGGGAAACCAATACTAATCCTGGGAACAACTTATTCATTCATAATGTAGCGTTAAATAATCTTTATCTATTTATCAGGCATATAGATGACTCTGTAAAATAAATAAAATACGTTCAATCATTCAAAGATTGCTTCACATGAATAGTCACAATGAAGCAATAAATACAAATTACTACATTCACTATTCATATCATCGATACATATATACGTCTGAAAGGAGAGCATGTGATAAACAACCAATAGTGGAATGCATAAGGAATGCTGTGAAAAACACACATATATATAAGCGATAATAGAAAGAGCGATTTCAATAACAATTCATATAACGAAAAAGAATACAGACGCAGATAATAGTACCATGTGAGCTGTAGATCGATCCGAAATATCAATCGCTATTCAAAATTCCTTCTTCAACACAGAAATGCTTTCAAACAATGACAATAGTGCACATTTGCATAAAAGCCTTCCTCATCAAATTCGAAATAATTGGTCAAGTTTCATAAAAGAATATCCCTGAAGTACAATAGTGCAACTTCAGGGTTTAAGTCATATACAAAACTTTTACGACCCTTTCTAAATGCATGAAAGGGTCTATAAATACTACTAAGCTAAAAAGATCTATGAAACAAAATCCTACTAAATTGGTATCAGTAAATGCAGTCTATCTCTCAGGGGCGATCTAGCAGTCGACGAAGTGAGTCATGCCTCAAGTTGTTTGCCCTTAAACCTAAGCTGGCTTATCACTAGCATTGGTTCTACTTCTGGCGGTTTGTTGAGGCGCAAACTGAATTGGGTGGTGAAGGTGGCATCCTGAATGTCGGGTATAATATACCTGACAACATCTGTTAGGCACTTCAAGGCGGTTCTTTGGCTGTATGGCTTGATTAAGAAGAACCAATAAGCATCCCACGTCAAACTGTTGATTCCAGCGATCAATCTTTCGTTTTTCTCCAGCTCCGGATAGCATGAGTGCTCCAACATATTTTCCGCTGTTAATTGACCTGGAGTGCATTGGGAAATTATATTAGATAAATAAAGTGTATTATTTACTAATTCAACCAAATTTCCACTGATTGTTTTTCATCTAGAAATTGCTCTTTCTGCCTTCATTAGTTGCGATTGCCATTTCGTGAATAATATCTCTTTGTGCGATTCCAGAATTCTCGATAGATTAGCTGCCCGACCTATATTGGAATCCTGCCATTCTATAAAGTTTGTCAGTGTTTCTTCGGCCTGATCCAAATTAGTCCTTTCTTTTTCTACCTTTTCACTTATTGATGGTACCAACTCACACAATGGTTTTGCTTGTGTAATCTGTTGACATAGTAGCTTAACCTGATTAATCAATGCCTTATTTAACTGGAGTGCTTCTGCTTTGAATTCATCTATCTGAGGGAGCTTTTTCATTTGCTCAATTTGAGTGGTCAATTGAGCGATTTGCTCATCTTTTGCTTTCATTGTTCCCTCAGTTGATATTCTTAATTGCTCTAGTGCCACCGATAGCTCCTTTTGCCTTTGGATCGCGCCTTCATTAATTCTCTGCTTTTGCTCTTGTAATTTCTTGGTCAGCTGATTATTATTCTGTTGCTACACCAGCAATTCTTGCTCCGCCTGCTCTACCTTCTGCTGAACTTCTGATAATTTCGCCTGTAGTGACGAGATGTCCTGATCCTTGATCTTCAATAAACTACTTACCTCTGATGCTTTATCAATGGTTGCTGCTGAATATGCTCCAGCGAATTGCGATAGCTTGGTTAAGTCATCGGAGGGGTCGAATTCCTCTTTCCATACAACATTGGCCGTTACTGTTAATTCAGGGAATGGGGAAGGTTGATTAGCTCTTCTCCTTTTCCTCTATCGCTTTACAATAGCTTTATGCTTAGGGCTATAAAATACATCTAAAGGAGGAATCTCTTCAATTTGAAAAACGATCTCTCCTGTTGGATCTTTAGGAATTATCTCTCGTTCTTTTGTTTTGGGTAGGCCGCTGGTTTCGCCTGAAACTGGTTTCGATGTCGCTTCCTGTGTATCACCTTCTTTAGAAACCTCATCATCTTTCGAACACTCTAAGTTATCGATAATTGTACTGAATTGCTTCCATTGCTGGAGCAAATTTGGATCAACTAATATATCATTGTTATTCTTAGAGCTGCTCTCTTCTTGGGTCTTCGCTTGGGTTTCTTCTTGTCGACGCACATTTTCCTAGGTCACCTCATTCCTCTAGCTATGCGCTTCCTCCTGCTGCTTTGATGTAGTAGGAGGTGGTGTATTATCTCACTGCTCAGACTCGCTTGACCTGGTTGTTGTTGGAACAGTCGCTAACAGGTCTAGAGGCAGAGTTTGCAACCTCTGTTCTCTAATTCTATTAAATTCGACTAGCCCTTCATCATTATACACATTTCTGGCCAGCGACTTGACTTGATACAGCGATTCGGCCAATGTGAACAAATCCTCGAATTTGTCTTCTTTGTGCTCGACCTTGGCCAATTTGGCCTGGTCGAGCGCATTGTAAGCAATCTTCCTTGGATCATACTGCCTGCTTGGCAGAGTAGCCAGAGTGAGCAAATTCATTTTCCCAGCTTCCTTCTCTGCATGCTTGTGTTTTGCTGGATTCTGTCTCCAGCCTCGAATTGGTTCAGACTCGGTCTCATTCTCTGTTCGAAATTTCTCTAGAAATGCAGCATTATATTTTTTCTCTTCTTGCGGTAAGTGATACATTAGCCTTAGGTCTTCGGCTCGAAATGAACCGAAAATCCTCCCGTCCGCAGTGTTAAATAGTCTGTTGATAATTGGGAGCTCTTGGATTTCCCACCTTACCACATCCGTGTAAGGAAGAATTTGCTCCCGAGCCGTTATTCTGTGTAGAAAGGAGTCGGCCAAATCTTTTAAATTGGCATCGGATTTGCTGGTATTATCACATGAAATTTCTATTCCGGTCACCTTTGGCCCTTCTGCTTCAATCAAATTATGAGTCCCTTGCCAAGTGGTCTTGGTGAGTCCTAAGCATGTTGTATCTGATATAAGCCCTGTGTTCTTTCCACTTGGATCAGCGACAGCTTGCCCTGCGGCTGGCGGAGTAGTAGGCATTGTAGTCTTCTTGGATTTCTTTCCCATTCCACTTTCTTCTGTTTCTATGGAAGAATTCTGCACAGAGTGAAAGATAAGCGTAACACAGGCAACAATAACATGAATTGAACATAATAAAATATATATATCTAGGTGCATTCATAGTGATCAATCAACTTAAGGCGGCCTTAGGATCAAATCTGTGGATAGATCTCAAGCCTGTTATTCTCATTAAATGGTCGTTACGGCCTGTCAATCTCATTAATTCCAGTTGCTTCGATTAATGGCCAAATGATTTATTTGAAGCATGCTTTGGGTGATTTGGCAGTTTGAATGCGGATGAGAGGCTTTCCAAAGGATATGGCCTTAATTACAAATAAATCATATTAAACTGCCTTTATGACTGTTACTTTGAAAACTGCGCTTTTTTACCCTTTACGCAATCGGGCATCGGGAAAATGCTAAGTTATTGCATTGGTTTTGTTTGAAATCCCCGATCGCCAATAGCGATATCGCATCGCATTGGGCATAGCTGGTAGGGCCGCTTAGGGTGAGGGCATGGTAAGTCGCCGATCGCCGATAGCGATATCGCATCGCATCGGGTGAGGGGGAGCTTCTTTGCACTATAAGTGTTATCGCCAATTGCCGATTGCCGATTTCGCATCGCATCAAAGCAAGGGTCATTACTCATGTTATTTTATGCTTTGCCGATATCTGTTTGCGATTTCGCATCGGCGAAAACCAAGATGTCCCTTAAGTTGTGCTTTCTTTGTCATTGCGATATGCGATCTTGCGATCACTTTATCGCAATGATAAAGATAAATCGCTTTATATTGGGATTTTTGATTGGTTTTATTTAAAAAGGTCTCTTAATAATGTTTCCTTTTATTCGAGCCTTTTTTTGAAATAGAACTCTAAATTGATACCAATTTGGAACAAAAATTAAAAGGGACCCATTTCACATTATAATTTTGGAATTTTAATGATGTGAAATGGGGGGTTGTTGTATGGCACAACAGCATGTTATAGATTTATTAGCTCACTAGTTCTTGAATTTTTAGATTTTGACTAGTAATTGTCTGGTATTTTCTAGCATGGGTTAACAAAGGTCTTTTTGAGTGATTCCACTTGGAATGGGGACCCAATACATCCTAGTCAATAAAAAGAATTGTCCCATCCAATTTGGATTTGATTTTCTTGGTCATTTAATGAATTATAATTTCGTATAGTAAATTTGTAACATCCTGTAGTAAAACAGGGGATCATGTAGGAGAACTAGGGGATCCTATAGGAGAACTAGTACATCCTGTAGCAAATCCTGTAGCGGCCTATTTTGAACCCGAATTGAGAAAAATCAGCATTGAAGCTGGGATTAGGCCCCTACTTGACCTCAAAGCCATCAAAATCATTGTGCCCCTCTTCCTCCACATCTGTTTCCCCTTCTAAAGATCAAGGAAAGATTAGCATTTACATTTATAAAGCAAAAAGATTAAAAAATGAGTTCTTTTATATTTACACATGCACACATCAGTTAGTACTCTCTAGATCATATTTCATGCTTTGATTTTCCCTTTCATTGTCGGCACTGATTTGACAATTTGTCCCTGCCTTTCCACTATCATGGATTTGATCTGCAACAGTACATGTGGATGGCACATTCTGATATGGAGAATTGCCTTGAAATATTTCATCGACAGTTGGATCCTTCACAAAATCACTTCCATTCTGTTGCATAATTTTAGGGGCACAAGGCACGCTATCTTGTTAACCATATCTATCTTTAAAAGCATGAACAATGTCTTGTAAATAAGTGAAAGAATCTTCAGGACAATTATTAAACCAATTCAAAGCATCACCCTCTAAAGAAAAGACAAATAGACACATTTTGACATCTTAATGATCATACTGAGGAGAACTACAATATATCAGCATTATACGAGAAAACCTGCATAGTTGCTTTCTAACAGCGACTGAATCACCACTTGAGAACAAAGACAATTTATGAATGGCCGATTCCAGAATATCATGGAGAACATCAGTAAAATGACACGGGGTAAACAAATAATCCATGATGAATAATGAGGGACCAAATAGATGATAGAGAGAGATCTCTTCTTAAGAAAGTTGAGAGATCCGCAATAAGCGAGCTTCGAGTAGAAATTCTTGTAGAAATGAAAGAAGTGGAGTCGCCACTTGAACATGAATCTAACTCTAGGATCTGATAGGAAAAAAACCACCGGATATAAGGGGGGGCTTCTTGTTTGAGAAAAAATAAATGAAAAAGAATGGATTCGCCACCCAAACAAGAAATGAATTGAGATGTCTAGGTGTTGATTAACGAGATGATGAAAGATACTGTGATGAAAATATCAAATGATGCGAGGAAAAGTTGGCTGCTTGACTGGTTAAGGAATGGCAGAAAAGATGAGATGTGCCAAAAAATGTTGACTTTGCCAGCTCAAATAAGAGATGAGAAAGTTGAAAGATGAATGAGGAATGTTGAATAAACCAAGGACAAAAAAAAATCTATCCTCGATAACGTCACCAAAAAATGTTGTCGCACAGAGTGTCTAAACATCGCGACAATGCTCAGATCAAGGGTTGTCACCCTGATCCTCAATCTCTCCATTTAAGCCTTCTCCCTACAACAAGCTAAGGGGGGTACACCCTATGGGATGAAGGAGAACCAGCTGGGAATCAACTGGTTCAGGAGACACAACGAGGCAATCGAATACTTGATCAAGGCTTAGAAATACTTAAGATTGATTAGACTTTGAATGATTAATACCAATGCCTTATGGAGTTAATGATATTGCTAGATGAAATGAAAATCAAGTAATTGGTTTGTTGCTGCTGCTGAAATAATTGATGATTGCTTGAAAATATTTGCAAAATATCTAACATGAAAATCATTAAAGGATCCAAGCAATAACGATCAATCTTACTAGATGCAGAATGAATTAAATTTCAAAAGATACAAGAATCTTTAACAGTTCACCAATTTTGATCCTATAACTAAAAGATGTATGCTTAGAGAACCACATCTAGGAAGACTTGCCGCTCTCCAATAGTTAATCTTTATATAAACATTTAAGCGCTTTTAACTATAGAGAAGTAAAACATTAAAACCACAAAATTCTCCTTTAGATTTTTTACTTTAGCACAAGAAGAAATTTTAAATTTAATTTGATTACTTTTAAATGTGCTAAGCTAATTATTTTTTAATTATTTTTTTTTTTTTTAGCTTTTAAAATTGCTTTTAAAAAAAATCCAAACAAATAAGATGAAAATAAAAATCGAATTATCAAAGGAAAATGACAAACTAAGCCTAATGAAAAATAAAAATAAAAAGTGAAATGAGGTGAAGTCAAAAAATAAACATAAAAGACCAGAGAAAAATCTAATCTCAAAAATAAAAATAAATAAATTAAATCTAAACTATAAGAGAGAAATAAAGTAAAATCGAAGCCTACCTAACCCTAACTTAAGGAAACAAAAATGAAAAAATCGAATCCAAAAAAAAACAAATCAAAACTATAAGAAAAATAAATCAAAACTAAAAAAAAGGAAAAGAAAAATCGAGAATCGAACATTCATAAAAAGGAAACTAAGAGACCGAATCTAACCCTACCACCGTAAATAAGAGAACGATTTGCAGGTCTGGCCGAAGGGAGAGACTGCATGAGAGATCGCTGTGTGGAGGAAGATGAGGTATAGATGCGCGTAGTAAGGAGCCACAGGAGGGTGTACGCAGGCAGAAAAGGTTACGTGGGGATGGGAAAGAAATTGCTTGGGCGTGGAGAGGATGAGGCTATGATGAGGCTCAGGCTGCGTGAAGAGTTTGAAGCAGATATCTAACGCATTTTCCCTTGCAGGTCTGGCTACAGATTAGTGGATGTAGTCATGGCAGCAAAAAAACCATGGAGATGAGGGAAAGTTGAAGGAAAGGCAGCATAAAGGATGGATGCGGATTTGCTAAAGGGAGTTGTGGGCTCGCAGGAGAAGACTCAGGTTGCTAGAGGGAGCCGTAGGAGAGTGAGGGTGAAGAAAAACATGACTGCATGGAGTTGGACGGTGACGGCAAAGAGAAATAAGGAAGCGTGAAAGAGGTAGAAATGGGGGACGAGAGGAATTGCGGGGTGAGTGACAGAGAAGGTTTAGGGAGAAATGCAAATGATTAGTTGAGGTTTTAATGAGGGTTAAGAGCAAAAAACGCAGAGGGTATGGTAGCAGCAAAAAAGCTGTGGGCCTAAAAAAAATTTCAAAATTTTTCTGCAATGATGAAACCCTAGGTAGAAGAAAAAACTGAAAACGTAGGTAGCAGACCAGTGCCCCAAAATCCCTTGAAGAAATTTTCCGAAAATTTTAATAAAATTTTTAAATCGTCCTGCTTCAGATTTACCTATTGAAAACCCCACAAAAATGTTCCAGATCTGAAATAAATACCCCTCCAAGAGTTGATTCTGAGGCTAGATCTTACCCTCCAGGTCCTAGATGTGGCTTCAAATAAGAAATCCCTCTCGGATCTGCAACCTGCGATGAGAAAGACAAAACATGCAGAAACAAAAAATACAATGATGAAATTGAAAACCCCAAAAAACTAGCTAAATAATTATAGTAATTACAAACTGAAGGCTCTAAGTAGCCAGATTTATCATTATGCCACAAATATTTTTTTAAAATTTATGATTTAAAGTGAGGTGCTTCAGAGAAAACCCTTCATTCATCAATCAATGGAAGTTCTAATGATAAACCGGGGATTCAATCAAGCTGGGCTCTTCAGAAAATGAAAATCGGGAGTTGGCTAGTCCAACTGAAAACTTCCCCGAATGCTCGATGATCTCAAAATCAAGGATTCCCTGCACAACTCAATTCAACATTAATGTAGAGAGAGAAAATGACAATAAAATTCAGATTTAATGGAGATACTTGCCATTATAATTTAGAATTTAAACTACCATTCAAACCCCAGTGATCAAGAAAGATACCTATGCTTAAACCACTTTTTAAAAGAAAAGCTATCATCAATGGCTGAAAAAAAAATCTATGCATGAAAATAAAACATCTTACAACATTCCCACAAAGAGTAACACTAGTTGAGGTTAACCCTAAAGTCTTTCTTTATTGCTAAAAAAAAAAGGTTTACAAGAGAGCTTTCACTTATGCACATGACTCAAAGATCGAATGATCTCAACTGACAACTAAGCTCCTATTTAAAGACAAATCTTCCAACGGCTAGTTCGAGTGGTCCTTGTCAAAGCGATCTTGACCGTTGATGAGGATCAAAACTTCTTTTAATCTCATCCATCGAAATTTTAAATATTGAGGAAATTTCGAAATTATGAATTAAATACATTTTAATTAATTCAAAAATACTTTTTTTGAATTAATTTCCTCAAAATTTTAACTTTGACTTAACCTTAGGGACCAAGGGCATAAAATTTAGCAAAATAATCAATTAATCTTAGTCCCTGGACCTTTTAAAATTTTATCTTTTAAAGGATCCTTGAATTTAGTCTTTGGAAAATTTAAAATTACCTAGGACCTAGGACTTATGAGGGGATACATTGTTTTTCTAACCCTCAAGACATTTTACATCATGATTTTTACATTTTTACATTTCAAGGGGGGAAATCCCATTTGATATAGACCCTCACAAACTACCCAGTTCTGTGACACAAATATAATCTAGCAGATCAAGTAATTTGTAATAAAATAACCTAATCAAATAGTTAGGATTATTCCCAAATCACTTTTACATAGACTCAATCTAGCACACTAGGATGTAGGAATTTACAAGGTAAGTTCCTCAGACAGAACACCAAAAGGACACCACTCACAAACAGATCACAGATCAATACACCAGTGTTTTGACATGGTTAAAACCCTCAGAGAGGGAAACAGTCCACGGCCTGCGCCAACGTGGCTACTACAGGCAATTTATTAATAAAAGAATGAAAATTTACATAAGCTTCTCTCATGAACGGTTAACCTACAAATGACCCTCCATGCGCTTTAAATAGAATTCATGGACCAATTGGGTGTTAAGCCACGGATCAAGTGTCGGTAATACCGAGGAGAGAATGAACCGTCGGATCACTACAAATCGTGACCGTCGGATTGTAAGTTACAAATGTACATAGTAAAGAAACACACTTTACCTAACTCTATACTAGACCAAGTTATACTTAACTATTCCTATGTGTCGGAGTATCGTAACGTAGGACTCCCCTAACATTCTAATGACAAAATCCATTCCATCTTTGGGGTAAGGCTGAAGGAGAACTCTACCGATCATGGATTGGTGAGACAAATTTTTTTTCGGAATGTAGATCGTCATCAAAAAATTAGGTTTACCTAGGCAATTACATACACGACACGGATCTACTGAGATTATGTACAATTTACACATGCAGAAAGGGTTTACAATATAACATGATCAGGCTGATGATGATAGTCGAATGGCAGGAAAACATCGATTAGGTGCTATCCCTTTTGCGAAAAAGGGGGTGTACTGCTATGGGTAGTTGACACGTAGTTGTCAACAGGGTTCTTTTGCAAGCAAAGAGTATTAATAAGTAGAGAGAGGATCTCATGTTACTTTACAAGCATTTTTGAATTCAGTCTTTCATTCTTACAAATAGGCAACATTTCATTTCTCTCATGAAAAGGAATGACACATTGTATGCTTCACATATAGTGTCAATCCCTCTTAAGTTTGTACAAACCCTGGGTTGATAATTAAAGTTGGTAACCTTGGGAGTTGCAACATTTTTACTGCAATATCGAGGCTCATCACTTTTTGGCGTCATTGTCAAGGAGGTGTCAAAGTATGCATTGTTTTCTTCCCTAGTTGATTAATTTCTTTTTTACATTTTGCAAAAACAAAAAAATAATTACATTATGTATATTTCATTTCAAAAATAGAAAAGTTCATTACATTAGTGTTTTAATTCAATCATAAAAGCAATAAAAAATGTCCAACACCAACCCACCCCCCATTTGATCACATGGTGCAGTAAGAGCCATATCACCATCCACTTTTGTAAGTAGAAGAAGAAGAGATGGCAAAGAATGTAGAAGCACTGGATGGAGAAGTGATGAGCCTCATAAATGGGTAATTATATGGCTCATTTTACCTCCTAACCTTGTCAAATCAACCATTCTCTTAGCTTATTGTATGATTTTCTGATTATATTTATGCTTATAGGGTGAGTTGAGTTAGTTATTATGCCATGTGGTCAAACATGTATTTAATACAGATTATTGATGGATTTCGAGGTCAAAGTCAAGGATCTAGTGGTCAAACTGCAACAATAATTTGAAGTAGACAGAGGAGAGAACTTATAGGAGGGAATCTGCCTCATTTATGCTCCTCACTTCAAATTCCCCTTCATTTAGCTCAGAGTACAAGCAGATGAATCATGCACTAGAAGGCAACCGAGCAAGTGGAATATGATTGATAGTTATCTCGAGTTTTGAGAGATAAGCCTTCCTTATTTTAAGGAAGCTATTGGTAGCTTTAGATGTATAAGTAGAGAGGCCTAGGGCCTCATTAGGGTCGACTTTTTTTTGCTTGTGTAAACTCTGCTAAAATTTCGAGCTTACTATTTTATGACAGTTTTATGTAATCTTGCTATTTTTTGATAATGAAGGTGGAATCATTTTTGAGCTAGCACTGAGTTACCTTAGAGGGCTGAAGCTCTTGAGTTAGGGCCCAATCCAAGCAGCCAAGCTTCTCTTTACTTGTATTTGTATGCTTTACTTCAGTTTGTAGATTAGTTTGTTGTTAGATGTATTTCTCTTATGGTTAAGAAAAGGTTTCTTTTGATGATTTAGTAGCTTGCTTCCATTTGTGCTTTCTATAGCAAGTTAAGCAGTGATCAGAGGAAATTCAAAAGGCTAGAAACAGTGCCTTGGCCTCTCTTCCTCCCTCTGGGACCATGATTTGAGGCAAAGACTCTCTTGCTGCCCCAAAAACACATATTTTCCTCACCCCTAGGACTTCTAGTGTTTGCAGCTCTCTAGTAGGTTGATAGTCCAATTTTGCCTTGCTTTGGATCTTCTTTATCATGTTCACTTCCTGATTTGCAATATCCCTTTTGCATGCTTTCCTTTCCTATAGCATTTCCCAGCATTTCCTTGTATATGTCATAGTTTAGGCCATTTTAATGCAAAACTCTGTTTTTCCTAGGATGCACTCATTTCATTGCTTGCTTGATTTTTTTGGTTGACTGTCAGTTTATATGAAGAAAATCTCTTCCAGTAATAGGTAAACTTACCAGAAATGACACCCTCCATCTGATCGATGCCCTATAGGTCTCCCAAACCTCATCTCAATTTTGCCCTAGTTTCCTTCATTTTTCATAGAACTTCTTCCTCTCTCCTTGAGCAAACCCAATCATATTTCTCTCTCTTAGTGATTCATGGGAGACCTTAGGCACCCTAACACCTCTCTCCAATCTTCATTCACCTTTTACACCCACTCTCACACCCTTAAAACAACAAAAATATCTCTTAGCCTCCTCTTGTAGGCCTCCTGTAGTTTCCCTATTTTCCTCTTGTAGTTTTCTTGTGTCCTCTTGCAATTTTTCCCGTAGGCTTTCTTTTGAAGGTCGAGTGTGAGAAAAGCCTCTAGAAGGCCACCTAAGACCTCTTAGGACCCATCCACATCATCCTACATCCTCCTAAGCTCCAAAACCGCCCTCTAAGGCCACTTGTTCGCTACCAGACTCACACACAATAAATTAGATGCATGTTAAATTCACATAAAAACACATAAAAATCCAAAAATATGTTTTTTTCTTATTCACTTCCAGAAATAGCATGGTTAGATGTTGTTTACTTCCTTGAGTAGGTAATGGAATTTCTTTCATGTTTTTCATAGTGTTTTTGGCAAAAGTAGAATTAGCTTGTTAATTAGGGTTTACTAGGTTTAGCTTTACATTCCAGTCTTTCTCCTTTCTGCAGTTAGAATGGAATCTATAGAGTAATCTTTCTTTCCTTTCATCACACATAGAGCTTCTTCTAAAATCTATAGAAGTTGGCTTGAGCTCTTAGTGATCTCACACCGGCTGACCAAGTGACAACTTGTAGTGAGAATTAGTACTTGTGCATATAACACTGATGTTCCCAAGTTTGTGACAAACTATTGGATTGATAAAATTAAAGTTGGAAGCCCACGAGTTGCAATATTCTTGCTGCAATATTGGAGCTTACCACTTTTTGGTGCCATTTCCGGGGAAGCATCAAAGTATTCTGCGATTATTGCTTTCTTCTATTTCCTATTACAACATTATGATAATAGTTTATTTCGGCAAAAGTAGACTAGTCATTTCTTTTTTTTCAGTTCTACATTTCCTTGCTTTCCTTTTCAATTCTGCAAATTTCCATTAAACAAGTTCATTTCAACTAGTTGAAATTTGTTTTGTTCAATCACAATTTCAGTTTCTGTAGGTACTTTCAGTGTGGGGAAAAAACAAAAACCAACCAAAAATATATGTTTTCATGCTTTGTAGGAGTAGAGATAACTTAGGAAAATTTTGCCCAACACCCCCACTGCTTCACACAACCAACCTTCTCTCTTCTTTGGTGGTTGCAATCAAGAAGAACCCTTAGGTGAACATCCAAACATATTTGAAGAACCTATAGAGGAAGAAGAAGAAGAAAACATTTCTCTGGAGCCAATGGCTGAAAACATAAATGCTAGGGGAAATGGAGAGAGAATAGAGGGTACCTTCCCCATTCGGGAGACCAATGGGGACACCAAAATAAAGAATATAAGTCCTTTAGCCCTACCTCACTTCATGGTCTGGCTACAAAAGATCCTGACACCTTCTTGCTTGAGTTTTTTGTCATCTGTCGAACTTATGACTATGCAGAAGATGAGAAAAAGTTGAAACTATTCCCTTCTACTCTCAAGGACGCAGCACTGTGTTGGTTGATGGGATTCCATGGAAATAACATCACAACTTGGGTTCAGATGTAGTAGGCCTTTAACAACAAGTATCGAGACTATTGTAGGTCAAAAGATACTAAAGAAGAAATCTTCTGAATGACCATAGGAAGTGATGAGTCCTTGGAAGACTATGAAGAGAGGTTCCAGCTCAGTTACAAAAGGGCCAGGTGTACACTTGACCTTGAGTCTCTGAAGTTGGTCATGCTCAGGGGAATTCAGGAAGACCTTTTAGACACCCTCCATCTACTGGCCGAGGGAGACATCTACCAACTATCTTATGAGGACATAAAGGCTGTTTTTAGAAACCATTCTAGAGTAGCCAAAAAGAAAGATAGGGGGAGTCAACCCATAGCTAGTACCTCTTCTTCAAATTCATCCATTAAAGGTGAAATTGGAAACATGCTGGAAGAATTCAAGAGTGAGTTGCTGTAGATTCTTGCCATGCAAATGGATACCTTACATGTCAAAAGAAAACAAGAGGAAGCAGAGAGGGCTTTGGCCATTTTTTGCCCTAGATGTACTAGGAGGCATCCTAGGAATGAATACCCATTTAACTCTATAGAGGTTTTTTTTCAGTCTGTGAAGAAGATCATTATACAGATAAGTGCCCTTCCCTACCCAAACTTAAAGCTGTATACCAAGGGGCTGAAGGAGTCACTGGACAGATCTATTACATAAACCAAAGGAGGTCACATGGACCTAGGCCATATCATTAGGGGATTCAAGGGACATGTCAGGCATACTAAAACCCCAACCAAGTCACCTCCATACCTTCTTGGGCCCCCCCTATTCATCCTTCCTAATCCATGCCTCCTCCTTGGTTCTTCACATCTCAATGTCATGCCCAACCAGCCACCCATTGATTTCAATCCTATGCTCAACTGCAACCACATTGGAATGCATCTCATCAGGGGTGGAGGCCCCAATACAACTCTCTTCCCGCTCTTCTGCCTCCACCACCTACCCAACCAAAACCATTTCCTTCTGCTCCACTAATGCAACCGAAAATGCCTGCCCAGCCAAATGCAAACCCGAACAACATACATTCTCAAAAAGTGTATAATAGGGAACCATCATGCCCAACTTATGCTATGGAGATTCAAGAAATTAACTTGTGATCCGGGAAAGTTCTCTCAGATAGCCAGACTCCACCCAGGGAGGTTGAGGAAGATAAAGAGGAAAGCGAACCTAAATCAAATCCACCCTTTCTTGAGATACTATCCATGACAATCCAGCCTACCCCAGAAGAGACTGAACTACTGGGAGAATTCAAACATTTATGTGTGAAGATACCACTTCTCCAAGCCATAAAAGATGTGCCTATCTACAATAGGTTGATTAAAGAGAAGTGTTTTAGGCATCCAGGAAGGCACGAGAGAGATGCCCCAACCATCAATTTCATAGGACAACTGTCCGATCTGATGTTGGGGTAGATAATCTGTGCAAAATATCTGGACCCTAGAAGCCCAGTAGTTGATGTCCATGTCAATGGCACAATGGTCCCACATACCTTGATTGATCTGGGAGATGCCATTAATGTGATGACAAAGGACACAATGCTCAAAATTAACCTCCAAGGCTCCTTGAGGAAGACCATGACAATGCTGCAGCTAGCAGACCGCTCCATAGTGACCCCTAAGGGGATTATGGAAAATGTGATGGTCTCCATTGATTCTTGGGAGTACCTTGCTGATTTCTTAATTCTCTAGCCAAAGGCAAAGCTCACTAGGTATCCTCTCATTCTGGGAAGACCCTGGTTCGCTACAACTGATGCCTACATTAGCTGCCGAGCTGGGAACATGACCATAAAGAATAGGCACATGTCCAAGCAGTTAATCCTATATCCTTCTTCCCAACCCTTGCTAGAACATGATCTACCTCTCTGGTTGGAGGAGGAGGATGAGGATGAAGTTTATTCTACACCACTTTGTACATTAGAAATTTCCATGGGGGGAAAACCACAAGATGAGGATGATATGATTGAAAATTTGATTCAAAATCCACCTCCTAGTGTATCACCATTAGAAGACATAGTAAGAGAAACCCAAAAAAACCCCTCAACTGATCTCTGTGTGGCCAACCCCACTTCTCTCCATGTTAAAAATATAGAGTTTGGCCCAGAAAGAACATTGAAAATCAATCCATCCCTATCTACTTCCCAGGAGAAGCAATGCATCATATTGAGAAAACATCTAGATGCCTTCGCCTGGAGTTATAAAGAGATGAAGGGAGTGCACCCTTCAGTATGTACTCATCAAATATGCATCAAGGAAGATTGCAAGCCAGTCAGACAACCTCAAAGGAGGATGAACCTAACAATTAAAGATATTGTTAAGGAAGAACTACAGAAATTGCTTGATGTAGGATTCATCTATCCCATCTCTGACAGTGAATGGATCTCTCCTTTGGTGCTAATGCCAAAGAAAAATGGTAAGTGGAGAACTTGTGTTGACTATCGAGAATTGAATAAAGCCACTAAAAAGGACCATTTTCCTTTACCTTTCATAGATCAAGTGTTAGACGGTCTGGCATGGAAAAGTTTTTTTTCCTTCCTAGATGGGTTTAGAGGGTACAATCAGATTCAAATCAGACCGAAAGACCAAGATAAGACCACTTTCACTTGTCCTTGGGGTATCTTTACATACCGGGTCCTTCCTTTTGGTTTGTACAACGCTCTAGCCACATTCCCAAGAGTGGTATTGAGCATATTTTCTGAACTAGTTCATGATGCAGTATAAATATACATGGATGATTTTACTCCTTATGGCTCTGACTTTCAGGAAGCTTTATCTAACCTAGGAAATGTTCTAGATAAGTGTATTGAGATGAACCTATTCCTTAGTCTAGAGAAATGTGAATTTTTGATGACTGAAGGGACCATGCTAGGTCATGCAATATCTCAACAAGAGTCCCACCTCCTTAAAAGGTGAGAGAAGTTAGAAGCTTCCTAGGCTTAGCTGGATATTACAAGAGATTCACTAAAGACTTAAGTAAGTTAGCCTCTCCTTTTTTTGGCATCCTAAGCAAATATGTTGAGTTCGTATGGTTGGGAAACTGTCAAGAAGCCCTAGATACCTTGAAGAGCAAGCTAGTGACTGCCCAAATTCTCAGAGGCCCAAACTGCGCCCTACCCTTTCACATTCACACAAATGCCTCGAACAAAGAAATAGGAGCAACCTTAGGACAAATTGATGAAAAGTTACCTTATGCCATATACTTTATAAGCAAAAACTTGTCAAAGGCAGAGTGAAACTATACAATGACCGAGAAGGAACTCCTAGCTATCATGCATTCCTTAAAAAAATTCAGACATTATATCACAGGCTATCAAACCTTTGTGCAAACTGATCATGCTGCAATTAGATATTTAATGAACAAACCAGATGTAAATACTCACATTATTAGATGGTTTCGTTTACTGCAGTAGTTTGATCTAACCATTATTGGTAAGCCTGGTAAAGAGGATGTTGTTGCTGACTTTTTGTCTAGAGTAAATTTTCCTGCAGGTGAAGAAGGAATGGTGGATGACCAAATGCTAGATGAAAACCTATTTGCTATATCAGTACTCTCTCCATGGTTTGCTGCTATATCAAACTACTTGGTTTCAACATAGTTCCCACCACACCTATCCTCAAAAGAGAAGAGAAAATAGTAAGGAAAAGTGCCCCTTTCACCTGGATTGGAGGCAATCTCTTCAAACTTGGCCCATATCAGATCTTGAGAAGATGTGTCAGGGAGGAGGAAGTCTTTGACATCCTCCCGACTTGTCATGACAGGTCTTGTGGAGGTCATTTTGCAGCAAAAAGAACCGCCCTCAAGATACTGCAAGCAGGCTACTACTGACCCACTCTTCATCAGGATGTGAGGAGATACATGAGCGAGTGTGATCGGTGTCAGAGGATGGGGAAACCCATTCCAAAGGATGAAATGCCCATGCAAACTCAAGTGACCTTTGAGCCATTTGAGAAGTGGGGCATGGACTTTGTGGGGACCATCAACCCCCCTTCAAAGCAGAAGCAGTACATCATTGTGTGCACCGACTACCTAACAAAGTGGGAGGAAGCAAAAGCAATCAAAGCAGCTTCAGAGGAAAAAATAGCTGTGTTTTTCAGGGAGAACATATTCTACAAGTTTGGGTTTCCGAGAGAGTTGGTCACAGACCAAGGAAGTCAATTCACTTCCAACCTGATTGAAGACTTGCTCACACATCATAAGATCAAGCACAGGACTTCCACCCCTTACTATCCACAAGCCAATGGGAAAGTGGAGGTCACTAACTGAGCATTGGAAGGAATCCTAACCAAGGTAGTGAGCAGCAGTAGAAAAGACTGAGCGGAAAAATTAGTTGAGGCCACTTAGGCCTACAACACAACATGGAAGGCCACCAACAGGTTCACACCCTATGAACTGCTCTATGGGAAAAAGGATTTGCTGTTAATAGAGTTTGAATTCAATACGCTAAGGATGGCAGCTCAGCTAGACCTAGACCTCAGCCATGCACAGAAGGATTGATTTCTTCAGCTCAATGGATTGGATGAATACAAATTGCAAGCCCTTCTCTATACAGAGGTAGTTCAGCTTTAGAGAAAGATATGGCATGACGGAAATATTAGGGAGAAGAAATTCTAAGAGGGATATTGGGCACTACTCTATGATTCAAGATACAAGGATTTCAAAGGCAAGCTGAGGACAAGATGGCTGGGACCCTACACTGTGGAGAAATGCAATGACAATGGTTCAGTTCTGATAAAAACCATTGATGATGAAGCCATCCCCATGCTTGTCAATGGACATCGGTTGAAAGTATACAAGAAACCCCTCTCCAAGTGAGATTTTATTGAATATTTGAATAAAACAGTGATGGTAGTGGAGCATGTCTTAGTTTCCACTTCACCAACTCACTGAAGAAAAAAGAGAAAAAATAAGGATTCAAGTAAAAACCTCCATGAGGTGCTTGAGTCCCATCATGGGATTGAAAACCTCTTCGAAGGTGGCCCAATGATGTAAAAAAAAATGGGAAAATAATAATATCCCTGGGTGAAGACCTCCCTTGGAGGTGCTCAAGGCAAGCAATTAAGGTGAAAACCTCTATGAGGCGCCCTAGTTGTTAAAAAAAAGAGAGAGTAAAATGATTTTTTTTTTTGCATTGCAGGTTGCAGGAGGATTACAAGAAGCAGAAGAAGGTGCCAAGGGGATCCTGACATTCATAACAGCATCCATTTCATCTTCTCCAAACCTTCTTCCATCATTTTTGGCATTTCTTTCACTCCACTATACCTCTTCTTCCAAAATTGTGTTTTCTATGGGAGGCTCCTGTAGGAATTACAAAGAGCCAAAAGTTTCTATAGGAGGCAGTTTGAGGGACAAGAAAAGCTTCATGAGGAACCTATAATCCCTCTTACCATCTTCAAACCTCCTTTCCATCATTTCAAAGTCTACATCACACTTCAAGAATCATTATTATTTTTTTCCTTTCCAAGAAAAAACATAGAAAAATAGTTTTTTAGTTTTGAAAAAAGAACAAAAATAAAAGGAGGAAAAGGAACCATTAACTTTACCTGAAGCTTACCTACTATCCCTCCATCATTCATCTCAACCTCTGACATAATTCTCGAGCTCCAAGCATAGGGAAATAGCTGAAGTTTCAAGGGGAGAAGCAGCTACAGGAGCTCCTGTAGGAATTCCTGTAGCAGCTGATCCCATAGAAGTCCAACACCAGTTGCAAGAGATAACACATCTGAAGGTTGAAAAGGCACATTTAGCTCAACTCCAACAAAAAATAACCTGTAAAACACATAACAACACATCAACAAACAGAGAGAACATGCATGAGGGAAAATGAAGGCATGTAGCAGAGAAAGCCACAACACCTCACAGTCGATGGCAGCAAATACACTTGGATTACAGATAAGTAGCTAAGTCACTCCTCTATATGCATTTGTGTAATTAGGAATCATACGAAGGCAATGAGATGGTTGAAATTGAAAGTGGGAAAGGTGGTCAGTTAACTTTGCCACCTTCATTTAGTTGACTCCACTTAACCGAGATATCACCCACACGTGTGCACAGTCAACTCAAGCAAAAGATGTGAAGGATAGGTAGTGGGAGGAAGAGTTAACTCCGATGTAGTAATGAGGGGATGATTACGAGGGGGGTCATGATGACCAGGTAGGTGGGGACCAACAGTCCTAATTTGGGTAATGTACAGCTTGGCAGCTTAGCACTCATAACCGAAAATAACCATAAAAGGTAATGAGCACTCCTCCCCGTGCATTCTCACCATCTTTTCTTTAGTTTCTCCTCGTAACTTAGCTACAAAGTAGTCTTCTTATGCCCCCATAGCCTCGTATCCACCATCCTCCATCGATTTCCTCCATATTTTTTCTCTCAGCATCTTCTACAGGAGCACTTACAAGAAATCTACGGGAGGGACAACAGGCTTCTATAGGAGGGGCAATGAGTCATTTTGAAGGGGGGAAACATGATTTTGGCATGAATTTCAATATGAAGAGAAAGGGTTCATGAATGTCCTCTGTTGAATATAAAAATGTGAAATATTTGGTCTCAAATTGAAGATAAAATGAGTCTTTAAGAGGGTAGAAATACATTAAAAAAAAAATCTGTTTTTTAAAAAAACACAGTCCCCTCTATTTTTATATTTCACTCAAAATTCTTTGTCTCCACCTCCATATCTAGTTTTTCAAAAGAAGTACAGGTAGTATGACAGCGAGGTTTATGAGAAAATAGCCAACTAACTCCACTAGACTCCATGCAAATCCTTAAGTGGTGGAAATATTTACAAGGGCAAACTAGATGAATTTCTTTGAGAAGTTTAGAGGGTTTGATGATGAAATTGTCCATGAATTTGCTCTCTCTAGTCCCTCACAAAATAACTCATGCTACTGTAACCATTAGAGGCCTCTCCAAGAAATAACCCCTAAATTCATTAGTAGGGTCACTACCCTTCCTCTTGGGCTGCCTTGGAGTAAAGATGAGAAAATAATTGGCCAGACTGGTAAGGCGAAAATTTTCCAAGATAATGAAATCCCTGTTGAAGACAAAAATGGAATTATAAGGGCTAGTGTACCATATCCTTAGGTTGAGGTTAGCTACTAAGTGACCAAATACATTTCTTGTGAGGGGAGGCATAAGATTGTTTATGGATATCATTTAAGAATCCTCCAAGAATTGAGATATGGCATGGATACCCTAGCACATCAAAAGTTTAGTATCCTTTACTTTCTCCTTTAGTCCCTCATTGACTCCAGCACCAAGATACAAGAAGGAAATTCACAACAGCTAGCTCACTATGGCCTAATCAAGATCCTAGCAGAAAAATCCCTCCATACCCTTACAACCCCTATAGCATGAGAAGTTTTCAGAGATATGATGGTTGAGGATGACATCAAGGCATTAACTTATGATGTCAGTCCTATTTCCAGTGAGGAGGAAGAACAATAAGAAGGAGAAGATGAAGCCAGTGGTGACATATAAGAGCAAGAGAGGAAGGAGGAAAGAAAAGAAATAGAGGAGGGGAGAGTTGAAGAGACAAAACAAGAGGTAGAAAAAGAGACAGGGCATGAGGAGGAAAAAGAAATAGAAGAGGGAACAAAGGAGGTAGAGAGGGTAGAGAAAAGAGAAGAGTCCCCTGAAACTTTGGAAAGAGAAATAACAACTTCCCTCACTGCCCTCAGTACACCAGTCAAGTAGAAGTAGAAGAGGAAAAGAAAAACCTCCATGTATTTCAGGGCAAGGAAGAGTACCAGAATTAAAACAGGCAAACCTCAGCCCTCATCAAAGGCTCCCATTAACATTGAAGATTCACCATCTACCAAGGTGAAAGAATCTCCTTCCAAGACACCCATAACCTATGAAAGGAGGACTACAAGATCTTCTACATGGAAGGGAAAGGCAATTCTACACGACCACAAACCAGACCTACAGGAGACACTGTCCAAACTACAGGAGACACAAAAACTTTAGGAAAAGATAGGAGGACAACCAGAGGTAAAAGAAGAAGCACAAGAGCTACAAGAACCTGACCCCTAGCCTAGCCTTGACTCCTATTACAAACTACTTGAGGGAGGCAAGATAATCGCATAGAAATTTGCAATTCCACTGTTTTTTGAATTGGAAAAAGAGAGAGTTAGAACACATAGGTGGATGCAGATATCCAAGTCCAAAGGAGTTGAGGATATTAGCCACATGGAAGAAAAACTTAGGGAAATGGGTAGGGAATTGAGTGCTCTCACAAACAGAGAAGTAATTATAAGAAGCCACCTTGAGAATGAGAATGAATTACTAAGGAGGTAGTGATGAGCCTCAGAAATGAGTAATTATATGGGCTCATTTAGCCTCCTAATTTGACTTAATCCACCATTCTCATTAGTTTATTGCATGTTTTTTATTATATTTATGCTAATAGAGTGAATTGGGTTAGTCATTATGCCAAAAAGTCTAATGTGTGCTTTATGCAGATTTTTGGTTATTTTTGAGACAAAATCAAAGCTTTTAATGAGCGCTTGGCAGCCAAATTCGTGGAAGAATAAGGGAAAGGATTTGTAGGAAGGTGTCTCCTTCATTTATGAGCCCTTATCTCGAACTCTCCACCAACAACTCGGAGTTCAAGGGCCACCGCATCGATTATCATAAGGGCAGCCGAGCAAGGGCTAGTAAAGTTGTTGTTAACTCCAAGTTTTGGCAGCCGAGTTCCTAAAGTTTAGGAGAACTGTTGGGGTCCTCAATTTGTATAAATAAGAAGGCTTAGGGCCTCATTTCAGTTAGCCAGTTTTTAGTTTGATTTTAGTCAGATGTTATTTAGATTTTAGTCAGTAGGTTAGCTCTGCATTTCAGCACAGTATCAAGCTTTCCTTGTAGATAGTTTTTGGGATGTAACTATTATTTCATGCTCAATAAAGATGAATCTAGATTTGCATAAGCTCTAATATCTCTTAGGAGACTGTAGCTCTTGAGGTTGGGCCCAACCCAAGTGTCCAATACCTCCTTTGTGTACTTTTATGTGTCTTTACTGCATTCTTAGAATAAAATCTGTTATTTAGGTTAAAATCTTGTTTTGTTACTTAGGTTGCTTTTTATGATTAAAGTAGCTTTTCATGCTTCAGGTTGATTTAACAGTTTGGTAAAGGAAAATATTTTCAAAAAAGGCCATCAAGCAACCCTTGAACTCACCTCTCCCTCCTTGGGACCATGAGTTGAGACCAAGGCATACTTGCTGCCACAAAAACACTATTTTGCCTTTCAATGCAATTGCTAGTGTTAGATTTTTTAGTTGAAAAAGTTGATATTAGTCGTGCATGCATATTTAGATCTATTCTTGCTTGGTTTTCATAGTTGTTTTACATAATTTTCTACCAATAAATTTCTGTTCATGATGGTTACTGGTTTCTAGGTCAAAATAGGTCAAAATAGATAGATCTTTGCTTTGCATAGTCTTTGTTTGGTCAGTTTTGGAAAATAGTGTGAAGAACACCTATGATGCCTTCCTACCTACCTTTCCTCCATCAGGAAACCTACTCCAACCCCCTAACTCATATTCTTCCCTTTCATTTGCCACCCTTTTTCCAACTTCACCTAATTCCCATTCTTGTGCATCATTGCTCCCTCCATCCTCGAACAAATCCAATCACTCCTCAACCTCATGCACCAGGTCCTAGACCCCTTAAATCCTTATCCAACCTCCATATCCAGTTTCCCACCATTTTTTCTCCATCAACCCTTCAAAATCCTCTTTTTGCAACATCTTGTAGAAGCTACAGTACATCTTGTAGAACCCCTGCAGACTTCCTGTAGAAGCTCACGAAAACGGTTTCTTGAGATCCGATCACTGTGAAACTCTCTAGAAGGGTGTTAGGGAACCCTTAGGCCCTCTTCTCACCTTCCCAACCTCCTCCAAGCATTTCCTTTCGCCAATCAACCTCTGCACAGTCAAAATAGTTAAAACACATAAATAATAATTCTACAAGATTACTCAAAAATACAAAAACATATTTTTTCCAGATTTCATTGTAGAAGTAGCTCAGTCACATTCATTTTACCTTTCTAAAAGTCAATGGCATCCATTTCCACCGCTTTCATCTCTTTTCCTTGCACCAGTAGGGTTAGTCGATAAAACTAGGGTTTGCTAGGGTTTGCATTTCCTTTCAGCTTTCAGTTCCTTTCTGCAAGTAGACTAGCCTATTTTGAGTTAGCTTTCGTCCATCACAATTAAAAGCTTCTTCTAAGAGCTCATAGAAGTTGGCTTAAGCTCCTAGCGGACTTATGCTAGTTGATCAAGTGACAGTCGCGGTAAGAGCTAGTACTTGTGCATATAGCACCGTCACTTCCAAGTTTGTTACGAACTATCAGGTTGATAAAAGTAAAGAAGCAAGTGCCATGAGTTGCAACATTATTGTTGCAATACTAGAGCCTACCATCTTTTTGGCGTCGTTGCCGGGGAGGCGTCAAAGTATTGGTGATTGCTGCTTTTCTTCTATTTTCTACTACAACCTTCTGCTAAGTAGTTTATTTCAACAAGCGTAGAGTAGATTGTTTCATTTCCATTCTGCAATTTCATTTCCGCAAAAGTAAATTAGACATTTCCTGCTTTCATTTCATTTTAGCAAGCATGGATTAAATATTTCCTACTTTCATAGATTAGCATTTCAATTCCGCGATTTCATTTCTGCAAGCGTAGATTAACATTTAAATTCCACAATTTCAATTCTGCAAGTGTAGATTAACATTTCAATTCTACAAGCATAGATTAGCATTTCAATTCTGCAAGCATAGATTAGCATTTCAATTATGCAATTTCAATTCTGCAAGCGTAGTTTAGCATTTCATTCCTGCAATTTCATTTCAGCAAAATAGATTAGTCATTTCCTGCTTTCATTTCAATTCCATATTTTCATTTCAATGAGATAGATTTTAGTTAGTTTCAGTTCAATCTATTTCAGTTTTGCAGGTACAAGCAGAAAAAAACAAAAATCAACAGAAAGTATTTCCTCTCATGCCTTGTAGGAGTAGAGATAAGTCATAAAAATGTTTTCACAACACCCGCACTACTTCACATAGCCAACCTTCTCTCTTATTCGATGGCTATGATTAAGAAGAACCCCTAGGTGGACAACAAGACATATTTGAAGAACCTCTATGGGAGAAGAAGAAGAAAACATTCCTCTGGAGCAAATGGTTTCAAACAGAATTGTTGGGAGCAGTACCTTATCCAAAAACGAATTTTCAAATCAGCTAGAAGATTTCAAGAGTGAGATGAGGCAGTTTCTTGCCATGTAACTGGATACCTTGCAGATCCAAAGGAAGCAAGAGGAAGCCAAGAGGGCTTTGGCCATATTTTGTCCCAGGTGCACTAGAAAGCATCTTAGAAATGAATGTCCATTGCACTCCATAGAAGTGTGTTTTGTCTGTGAAAAAGACCATCCTATAGATCAGTGCCCTTCCTTACCTAGAATTAAAGCTGCATATCGGACGGCTAAAGGAGCCACTGAACCACTCTATTATATGAACCAAATGAGGCCACATGGACCCATAACTTACCAGTAGGGAATGCAAGGGACATCCCAGACCTATTACAACCCCTATCAAGCCACTTTCATGCCTTCTTAGGGTCCCCCTGCTCATCCTTGCTGGTCCACACCTCCTCCTTGGTCCTTCACATCTCCATATTATGCCCAACTAGTTGCTCATCCATTTCACCCCTACGCTCAGCCACAACCTCAGTGGAATGCACCTCATCAAGGGTGGTGGCTCCAGTACAACACTCCTCCCGCTCCGTTTCCTCCACCACCTGCTCAACCACAACCATTGCCTCTTGCTCCACCAAGGAAACCCCAAATGCCTACCCAACCAAGCTTGAACCAAAATAACAGGCAGACTCAGCAAGCATATAGTGGGAAACCACCTGCCCAACCACAACCCCATCCACATCCATATCAAATATACACCCCAACTCAACTACCTGTACCACCATTTCCAAACCTGCACATTAGAGTAGCTCAACTCAATTATAATGTTGAGGCACAACATGTCCAAACAACTCTTTTTGAGCTCAATGACATTTACCATAGCTCATGAAGAGTATTGTAAGAAAGAGATTATATTGACAGCATTGAAGGACCACATGTAGCAAAAGAAGATTCAAAAGAGGAGATCAAAAAACCATGGGCTGCACTTGATGAAGAGAAGACATTAGAATCAAAGATTGAGAAAGCTACCTCATGATTAGCATCAAATCCTCCATGTATTCAAAAGAAAAATCAGCAAAAGGAGGAAGATGTGAAGGTCATTATTGAAGAATATATGGAGAATGATCCAGATCAGCAAAAGGACCAAGGATATCAGAGCTATATTGAGATATGGTTTCAGACGGTCACTAAGTTGCAGTAGTACTCTCTTCTTCAGCTATGCTTGATCCCTTAAAAGTCAAATTATTTGGTCTCTAAAATCCGAATACCTGTCAAAGCATACATTTCAAGCTTCCACATCATTTTGTCTCTAATCTCGATATGCACATGGCTCCATTGGAAAAATTCTTATACTTGAAAATGATTTTGTTTTTCAAGTAGAGTAGGGTAGAAAAAAAAGAAAAAAGAAAAAATAAAAAAATGAAAAATAAGAGGAAAATAAAAATCTAAGGTGAAAACCTCCTCGGAGGGGCCTCAGATTGGCTCATTGATCGAAAACCTCCATGAGGCAGTCAATCGATTAGAAAGAAGAGAAAAGAAAAAAGGATAAGATCCCTGGGTGAAAACCTCCCTTAGAGGCACCTAGGGTAGGCAAATAGGGTGAAAACCTCCATGAGGCGCCCTAGTTGTTTCAAAAAAAAAAGAGAAAAAGAAAGAAGAAAAGAGAAAAAGAAAAATAAACCTAATTTCTATTGAATAATTACAGGTTACAGCAAGGACATTACAGGTTAGGAGGATCACACAAAACAAGGATAGAGGTCAGCACCAAGCTACCAGCATCCCTCAGAATCCATTCCTCCATGACTACCACCCTTTCCCAAGATTTGGTCCCATTCGGACTGAGATTTCACCTTCTACAAAAAGTTCTGTGTCTTCTATAGGAAGCCTACAAACAAGCCAAAATTGATCTTTGAAGAGGACCTAAAGGCTGGGAATCTGTCCATGAGGCCTGTAAACATCCCCGTTTCCATACCTCACCCTTCTCCATCATTTTTTCCACCTCATTGTGCTTCTTTTATGAAAACTGTGTTTTCTACAGGAAGTTTCTGTAGAAATTATAGAAGGCTGGAAATGGATTTTAAAAAGAAGTTTGGCGAACATGGAAGCTTCATAAAGGATTCATAAATCCTCTTGCAATCTTCAAACTTATTTCCCATTAATTTCAAGTCTACATTACACCCCAAACTCATTTTCCTTACTGTCCAAAAAACTGCAGAATGCTTTGAAACAAAAATACATAGAACAAAAATTTGTTTCTTCCCTCACGTGAAAACCACGCATCCATTTACAAAACAATTTTACGCGGAGTTATATAGAGATGATGGGAACATGCCCAAGCAATTTCAGCCAATTCCAGTGCACGGTTTCCATAAAATCAACCTCCATCACGTTCATCCATTTTTGCATTTTCTCTATATCCGTGCATCCGTTTCAAAATCTGTTTAATGGTGATGCATATAGGTGATAGTAACCTACCCAAGCAGTTTCAGCCAATTCCAATGCATGGTTTCTGAGAAATTGACCTCTATAACCTTAAGCCATTTTCAATTTTTCTCGATATCCGTGCATCCATTAACCAAAATTTTGCTATGAGAGGTGCATAACGATGATAGAAGCATGCTTAGAAATGTTTCAGGTCAATCCGATCTATCGTTCGGGAGCAATGGAGAAAACAAGTTGTTGTCTTGTAAAAATTTAGCGTCAACAACATGAGGGTGAAAATGTGAACGTTGAAGTAGGCTCCTGCAACGTAGGTCCAGCCAGAGGATACCTGCACCAGGAAATAAGCCATGTATCAGCAAATAGACCAGCATGCATCCACAAAATATGAGCATGCAACAACAAAAAGGACTAGCAAACACATTCGACTTCCAGGTACATGACTAAACCCATTCCTCTGTTGCATGAATGTAATTTAAGAACTGTGTGAACAATAAGATGGTTGGGATTAAACAAGATCGTTGGCCAGATAAATGGCCACCCTCGTCCAGTTCAGACAGTGCCTTGTCCAGTTCTCTAGCACTCAGCTGGAAATCATGCAACATGTGTATAATCAACTCACGTGAAATTTAAAAAAAAAAGGTAGTGTTGGCTATTTGAACTCAAGTGCAACTGATGTCAAGTGATTAACAAGAAGAGAACATACAGTTCATAATAGCATTGCGGTCTGCATGGGGCCAATGCACATCCAACCACCTCATCTTCTCACACTAATCACGTTGGAGTTAAACGATGCTCGGCTAAAACTCTCACCACTCTTTGTTCATTGCGCCTTCATGACATTCACAACTGAAGCTTGCGGCCATCACTTCCAGATAAGCTAACTAGTGGTCTTCTGCAAGATTCCTGCCTGATTTTTCGATATTTCTGCCGTTTTTTTTTTTTTAAATCTCCCGCCTATCGGGCTCTAGAGGAAGCACAGTTTCGTTCTATAGGAAACAAGAGCCTTCTATAGGAAACGCAGAAAAAAACCTTTCCGAAAGAAAACTTGGGATTTTCAGCGAACTTCAAGCTCAAAACGAGGTAGGATCAAGGAAGCTTCTTTGTGCATGATTTTTTTGTGCAAAGTAGTGAATTCAACATGGCATGAGATTGGAAAATCAGTGAAAAATCTGCCTGTGAGTTGGAAATAAAACGTTTGACTGTGTGTTTGCACTGAGTTTCTCAGTTATGTTTGCATCAAGATTCTCCTCTGTGTTTCTTGTCTTTAAAATTCTCCTGTAGAGAAGATATGCAACTGTGGGGGCCAACCTGTGTATGAAAAATTTTGAACTTGCATGTTTGTATGTGTGCTGAAAAGAAAAAGTGAGCTCTATACTCTGTTTGTAGAAACACAATTCTTCCTTTCATAAACAGACAACTGAATTCTGGGCAGAGAGGGCTAAAAAATGTCCACCTGAAGGATGTCACAGCCAAAGCAGACACATAGGAATAAAAGGAAAAGACACATCCAACAAAAAAGACAGAAATATTTGAGACAAGGATTTCTACAGGAAGCATGGAAACATAACAGTAAGAGGAGAAATCCCCTGAGATATTTTCCATGGGGATAGCAACTGCACTTGTTGCCTTAAGCACACCTCCAAAACAAAAAGGGAAGCGAAAGAGGCAAACCTCCATGTACTTTAAAGCAAGGAGGAGCACACAGATCAAAGTGGGCAGACCCTTGCCACAGTCAAAGGAGCCAATTATCATTGAGGACAATACAGCTAAACAAAAGGAGGAGTCTCATTCAAAGATATCCATCACCTATGAATGAGGAAGCCCAAAAACCTCCACCTGGAGAGAGAGAATTAGGGTGATGGACTCAAAGATAGCTCTACAGGAAGCTGAGACGGTTCTACAGGAAACTCTGGCTACTTTAAAAGAGACCGAGAAATTGGAGGAAAAGGCATCCAAACCATCACAGGAAGAAGAAAAGGTTGAGAAAATATTGGAACCCAGCCCTCAGCCTAGCTTGGGCTCATACTACAACCTATTAGAAGCTCGGAAGATAATTCATCAAAAATTTGCGGTACCACTCTTCTTTGCACTAAGAACAAGAAAGGGTGAGGACTCACATTTGGATGAGGATTGCCAAGTCTAAGGGTGTGGCAAACATAGGTTACCTGGAAGAACAACTCAAGGAATCAAGAAAAGAATTGGCCATGGTGAGGCATGTGGAAAGTAGTTAAAGGACCAAACTATAGGACGAGAATGAGCTGCTGAAACAACAGTTACAGTTACAGGGAAGTCATAATGAAGATAGGCCCTCCATTTTGTGAGAATAGCAGCAATAAGAAGGGCCTCTAATAGACAAGGAAACATCTGATGAACAGCAGAGAGAGGACAAGCTGCAGGGTGAGGTTGAGGCGCTAACAAAACTGCTACAGGAAAAGGAGCACAGGCAGTGGGAAGAAGTAGAAAGAAAAGCATGGTTTCATGACTGAGAAGAGGACATCACCTTAGAAGCCTGAGATGTGAGAGACGTAGTCAAAGCAATCAAAGATGATGATATAGATTAGTTGCTCAGAGGATGAGCAACACTTTCAGTAGGGGGTGATGATAAGCCCAAGAAATGAGTAATTATATGCGCTCATTTAGCCTCCTAATTCGATTTAATCCACCATTCTCATTAGTTTATTGCATTTTTTTTATTATATTTATTCTAATAGAGTGAACTGGGTTAGTCATTATGCCAAAAAGTCTAATGTGTGCTTTATGCAGATTTTTGGTCAATTTTGAGACAAAATCAATGGTTTTAATGAGCGCTTGGTAGCCAAATTCGTGGAAGAACAAGGGAGAGGATTTGTAGGAAGGTGTCTCCTTCATTTATGAGCCCTTACCTCGAATTATCCACCAGCAACTCAGAGTTCAAGGGCCACCACATCGATTATCACAAGGGGAGACGAGTAAGGGCTAGTAAAGTTGCTGTTAACTGCAAGTTTTGGCAGCCAAGTTCCTAAAGTTTAGGAGGACTGTTGGGGTCCTCAATTTGTATAAATAAGAAGGCTTAGGGCCTCATTTCAATTAGCCAGTTTGTAGTTCGATTTTAATCACATGTTTGTTAGATTTTAGTGAGTGGGTTAGCTCCGCATTTCACCACAGTTTCAAGCTTTTGCTTGTAGACAGTTTTTGGGATGTGACTATTATTTCTTGCTCAATAAAGATGAATTCAGCTTTGCACCAGCTCTAATCTCTCTTAGGAGGCTGTAGCTCTTGGGTTTGGGCCCAACCGAAGTCCCCAATACCTCCTCTTGTACTTTTATGTGTCTTTGATGCATTCTTAGAATAAAATCTGTTATTTAGGTTAAAATCTTGTTTTGTTACTTAGGTTGGTTTTGATGATTAAAGTAGTTTTTCATGCTTCAGGTTGATTTGATAGTTTGGTAAAAGAAAATATCTTCAAAAAAGGCCATCAAGCAACCCTTGAACTCACCTCTCCCTCCTTGGGACCATGCGCTGAGACCAAGGCATACTTGCTGCCACAAAAACACTGTTTTGCCTTTCAATGCAATTGCTAGTGTTAGATTTTTTTAGTTGGAAAAGTTGATACCAGTCCTGCTTGCATATTTAGATCTGTTCTTGCTTGGTTTTCATAGTTGTTTTACATAATTTTCTACCAATAAATTTCTGTTCATCATGGTTGCTGGTTTCTAGGTTAAAATAGGTCAAAATAGCTAGATCTTTGGTTTGCATAGCCTTTGTTTGGTCAGTTTTGGAAAATAGTGTGCAGAACACCTGTGATGCCTTCCTACCTACCTTTCCTCCATCAGACAACCTACTCCAACCCATAACTCAAATTATTCCTTTCATTTGCCACCCCTTTTCCAACTTGACCTAATTCCCATTCTTGTGCATCATTGCTCCCTCCATCCTCGAACAAATCCAATCGCTCCTTAGCCTCATGCACCAGGTCCTAAACCTCTTAACATCCTTATCCAACCTCCATGTCCACTTTTCCACCATTTTTTCTCGATCAACCCTAAAAAATCCTCTTTTTGGAACATCCTGTAGAAGCTACAGAACATCTTGTAGAACCCCTGCAGACTTCCTGTAGAACCTCACGAAAGCGGTTTCTTGAGATCCGATCACTGTGAAACTCTCTGGAAGGGTGCTAGGGACCCCTTAGGCCCTCTTCTCACCTTCCCAACCTCCTGCAAGCATTTCCTTTTGCCAATCAACCTCTGCACAATTAAAACAGTTAAAACACATTCATAATAATTTTACAAGATTAGTCAAAAATACAAAAAGATGTTTTTTTCTAGATTTCATTGTAGAAGTAGCTTAGTCACATGCATTTTACCTTTCTAAAAGTCAATGGCTTCCATTTCCACTACTTTCATCTCTTTTCCTTGCACCAGTAGGGTTAGTCGGTAAAACTAGTGTTTGTTAGGGTTTGCATTTCCTTTCAGCTTTTAGTTTATTTCTGTAGGTAGACTAGCCTCTTTTGAGTTAGCTTTCATCCATCACAGTTAAAAACTTCTTCTAATAGCTCATAGAAGTTGGTTTAAGCTCTTAGCCAACTTGTGCCAGCTGATCAAGTGACAACCGCGGGAAGAGCTAGTACTTGTGCATATAGCACCGTCGTTTCCAAGTTTGTTACGAACTACCGGGTTGATAAAAGTAAAGAAGGGAGTCCGAGGAGTTGCAGCATTATTGCTGCAATAATGGAGCCCACCATCTTTTTGGTGCCGTTGCCGGGGAAGCGTCAAAGTAGTGGTGATTGCTGCTTTTCTTCTATTTTCTACTACAACCTTCTGCTAAGTAGTTTATTTCAGCAAGCGTAGAGTAGATTATTTCATTTCCATTCTGCAATTTCATTTCTGCAAAAGTAAATTATACATTTCCTGCATTCATTTCATTTAAGCAAGAGTGGATTATATATTTCCTGCTTTGATAGATTAGCATTTCAATTCCACAATTTCAATTCTGCAAGCATAGATTAGCATTTCAATTTTGCAATTTCAATTCTACAAGCGTAGATTAGCATTTCAATTATGCAATTTCAATTCTGCAAGCGTAGCTTAGCATTTCATTCCTGCAATTTCATTTCATCAAAATAGATTAGTCATTTCCTGCTTTCATTTCAACAAGATAGATTTTAGTTAGTTGTAGTTCAATCTATTTTAGTTTTGCAAGGACAAGCAGAAAAAAACAAAAAGCAATGGAAAATATTTCCTTTCATGCCTTATAGGAGTAGATATAAGTCAGAAAATTTTTTTCGCAACACCCCCACTACTTCACACAACCAACTTTCTCTCTTCTTCGATGGCTGTGATTAAGAAGAACCCCTAGGTGGACAGTAGGACATATTTGAAGAACCTCTATGGGAGAAGAAGAAGAAAACATTCCTCTGGAGCAAATGGCTGCAAACAGAAATGTTGGGAGCAGTACCTTATCCAAAAACAAAATTTCAAATCAAATGGAAGATTTCAAAATCGAGATGAGGCAGTTTCTTGCCATGCAACTAGATACCTTGTGGATCCAAAGGAAGCAAGAGGAAGCCAAGAGTGCTTTGGCCATATTTTGTCCCAGGTGCACTAGAAAGCATCCTAGGAATGAATGTCCATTGCACTCCATAGAAGTGTGTTTTGTCTATGAAAAAAACCATCCTACAAATCAATGCCCTTCCTTACCTAGAATTAGAGCTGCATATTAGATGGCTAAAGGAGCCACTGAGCCACTCTATTATATGAACCAAAGGAGGCCACATGGACCCATACCTTACCAGCAGGGAATGCAAGGGACATCCCAAACCTATTACGACCTCTATTAAGCCACTTTCATGCCTTCTTGGGGTCCCCTTGCTCATCCTTCCTGGTCCACACCTCCTCCTTGGTCCTTCACATCTCCATATTATGCCTAACTAGTTGCTCATCCATTTCACCCCTACGCTCAGCCGTAGTCTTAGTGGAATGCACCTCATCAAGGGTGGTCGCCCCAGTACAACATTCCTCCTGCTCCTTTTCCTCCACCACCTGGTCAACCGCAACCATCATCTCCTGCTCCATGAAGGCAACCCCAAATGCCTACCCAACCAAACTCGAACCAAAATAATAGGCAAGCTCAGCAAGCATATAGTGAGAAACCACCTGCCCATAAACAACCCCATCCACATCCATCTCAAATATACACCTCCACTCAACTACCTGTACCACCATTTCCAAACCCGCACATTGGAGGAGCTCGACTCAATTATAATGTTGAGGCACAACATGTCCAAACAACTCCTTTTGAGCTCAATGATATTCACCATAGCTCAGGAAGAGTATTGCAAGAAAGAGATTATATTGACAGCATTGAAGGACCAAATGCATCAAAAGAAGATTGAAAAGAGGAGATCAAAAAACCATGGGCTGCACTTGATGAAGAGAAGACATCAGAATCAGAGATCGAGAGAGCTATCTCATGGTTAGCATCAAATCCTCCATGTATTCAAGAGAAAAATCAGCAAAAAGAGGAAGATGTGAAGGTCATGATAGAAGAAGATATGGAGAATGATCCAGATCAGCAAAAGGACCAAAGATATCAGAGCTATATTGAGATATGGTTTCAGACGGTCACTAAGTTGCAACAATACTCTCTTCCTCAGCTATGCTTGATCCCCTTAAAAATCAAATCATTTGGTCTCTAAAATCCGTATACTTGTCAAAGCATTCATTTCAAGCCTCCACATCATTTTGTCTCTAATCTCGATGTGCAGATGGCTCCATTGGAAGTATTCTTATACTTGAAAATGATTTTGTTTTTCAAGTAGGGTAGGGTAGAAAAAAAAAAGAAAAAAGAAAAAAGAAAAAAATGAAAAATAAGAGGAAAATAAAAATCTAAGGTGAAAACCTCCTCGGAGGGCCCCTAGATTGGCTCATTGAGCGAAAACCTCCATGAGGCGGTCAATGTGTTGGAAAGAAGAGAAAAGAAAAAAAGAATAATATCATTGGGTGCAAACCTCCCTTGGAGGCACCCAGGGCAGGAAATTAGGGTGAAAACCTCCATGAGATGCCCTAGTTGTTTCAAAAAAAAAGAGAAAAATAAAAAATAAAAGAGAAAAAGAAAAATAAACCTAATTTCTATTTAATAATTACAGGTTGCAGCAAGGACATTGCAGGTTAGGAAAATCACATAAAACAAGGATAGAGGTCCGTACAAGGCTTTCATCATCCCTCACAACCCATTCTTCCATGACCACCACCCTTTCCCAAGATTTGGTTCCATTCAGACTAAAATTTCACCTTCTACAGGAAGTTCTGTGTCTTTTACAGGAATTTCTATGTCTTCTATAGGAAGCCTACAAAAAAGCCAAAATTGATCTCTGAAGAGGACCTAAAGGCTGGGAATCTGTCCATGAGGCCTGTAAACATCCTTGTTTCCATCCCTCACCCTTCTCCATCATTTTTTCCACCTCATTGTGCTTCTTTTATGAAAACTGTGCTTTCTACAGGAAGTTCCTGTGGAAATTACAGAAGGTTGGAAATGGATTTTAAAAAGCAGTTTGGCGAACATGGAAGCTTCATAAAGGATTCATAAATCCTCCTACAATATTCAAACCTCTTTCCCATCAATTCCAAGTCTGCATTACACCCCAAACTCATTTTCCTTACTGTCCAAAAAACTGTAGAATGCTTTGAAACAAAAATACATAGAACATAAATTTGTTTTTTCCCTCATGTGAAAACCGTGCATCCATTTACAAAACCATTTTATGAGGAGTTGTATAGGGATGATGGAAACATGCCCGTGAAATTTCAGCCAATTCTAGTGCGCGGTTTCCAAGAAATCAACGTCCATCACCTTTAGCCATTTTTGCATTTTCTCCATATCCGTGCATCCGTTTCAAAATATGTTTCATGGTGAGATGCATATAGGTGATAGTAACCTATCCAAGCAGTTTTAGCCAATTATAATGCATGGTTTCCGAGAAATTGACCTCTGTAACCTTTAGCAATTTTCCATTTTTCTCGATATCCCTGCATCCATTGACCACAATGTTGCTATGGGAGGTGCATAACGATGATAGAAGCATGCTTAGAAAGTTTTAGGTCAATCTGATCTATCGTTCGTGAGTAATGGAGAAAACAAGTCGTTGTCCTGTAAAAATTCAGTGTCAACAACATGAGGGTGCAAATGTGAACGTTGAAGTAGGCTCCTGCAGTGTAGGTCCAACCAGAGGATATCTGCACCAGGAAATAAGCCATGTATCAGCAAACAGACTAGCATGCATCTACAAAATATGAGCATGCAACAGCAAAAAGGACCAGCAAGCACATTCGACTTCCAGCTACGTGACTAAATCCATTCCTCTGTTGCATGAATGTAATTTAAGAACTGCGTGAACAATGAGATGGTTGGGATTAAACAAGATTGATGGCCAGCTAACTAACCACCCTTGTCCAGTTCAGACAATGCTTTGTCTAATTCTCTAGCGCTCAGCTGGAAATCATGCAGCATATGTGTATAGTCAACTCACGTGAAATTAAAAAAAAAACAGGTAGTGTTGGCTATTTGAACTCTAGTGCAACTGATGTCAAGTGATTAACAAGAAGAGAACATACAATTCATAACAACACTGCAGTCTGCATGGGGCCAATGCACATCTAGCCACCTCATCTTCCCACACGAATCACATTGCAGTTAAACGATGCTCGGATGAAACTCTAACCACTCTTTGTTCACTGCGCCTTCACGACATTCACAACTGAAGCACACGTCCACCACTTCCAGATCAACTAACCAGTGGTCCTCTGCAAGATTCCTGCCTGATTTTTCGAGATTTTTTCCATTTAAAAAAAAAAAATCTCCCGCCTATCAGGCTCTACAAGAAGCCCAGGTTCGTTCTACAGGAAACAAGAGCCTTCTACAGGAAACGCAGAAAACGAATTGTGCAAAAAGAAAACCTGGGATTTTCAACGAACTTCAAGCTCAAAACGAGGTAGGATCATGGAAGCTTCTTTGTGCATGATTTGTTTGTGCAAAGTGGTGAATTGAACATGGCATGAGATTGGAAAATCAGTGAAAAATCTGCCTGTGAATTGGAAATAAAACGTTTGCCTGTGTGTTGCACTGAGTTTCTTAGTTATGTTTGCATCAAGATTCTCCTCCGCGTTTCTTGTCTTTAAAATTCTCCTGTAGAGAAGATATGCAACTGTGGCGGCCAACCTGTGTATGAAAAATTTTGAACTTGCATGTCTGTATGTGTGCTGAAAAGAAAAAGTGAGCTTTGTACTCTATCCATAGAAACACAATTCTTCCTTTCATAAACGGACAGCTGAATTCTGGGCAGAGAGGGCTGAAAAAAGTCCATCTAAAGGATGTCACAACCAAAGTAGACACATAGGAATAAAAGGAAAAGACACATCCAGCAAAAAAGACAAATAGTTGACATAGAGATTTCTACAGGAAGCATGGAAACAGAGCAGTAGGAGGAGAAATCACCTAAGATATTGGCCAGGGGGGCAGCAGCTGCACTTGCTGGCTTAAGCACACCTCCAAAACAAAAAGGGAAGTGAAAGAGGTAAACCTCCATGTACTTTAAAGCAAGGAGGAGCACACGGATCAAAGTGGGCAGACCCCAGCTACAGTCAAAGGAGTCAATTATCATTGAGGAAACCACAACTAAACAAAAGGAGGAGTCTCCTTCAAAGATATCCATCACCTATGAACGAGGAAGCCCAAAAACCTCCACCTGGAGAGAGATAATTACGATGATGGACTCAAAGACAGCTCTACAAGAAGCTGAGACAGTTCTACAAGAAACTCTGGCTAAGTTAAAAGAGACTGAGAAATTGGAGGAAAAGGCATCCAAACCATCACAGGAAGAAGAAAATGCTGAGGAAATATTGGAACCCAACCCTTAGCCTAGCTTGGGCTCATACTACAACCTGTTAGAAGCTGGGAAGATAATTCCTTAGAAATTTGCGGTACCACTCTTCTTTGCACTAAGAACAAGAAAGGGTGAGGACTCACACTTGGATGAGGATTTCCATGTACAAGGGTGTGGCAGACATAGGTCACCTGGAAGAACAACTCAAGGAATCAAGAAAAGAATTGGCCATAGTGAGGCACGTGGAAAGTAGTCAAAGGACCAAACTATAGGACGAGAATGAGCTACTGAAACAACAATTACAGCTACACGGAAGTCATAACGAAGATAGGCCCTCCATTTTGTGAGAATATCATCAGCAAGAAGGGCCTCTAATATACAATGAAATAGCTGATGAACAACAGAGAGAGGAAAAGCTGCAGGATGAGGTTGAGGCACTAACAAAACTGCTACAGGAAAAGGAGCATAGGCAGTGGGAAGAAGTAGAGAGAAAAGAATGGTTTCATGACCAAGAAGAGGACATCACCTCAGAAGCCTGGGATGTGAGAGAGGTAGTCAAAGCAATCAAAGATGAAGAGATAGATTAGTTGCTCAGAGGATGAGCAACACTTTCAGTAGGGGGTGATGATAAGCCCCATAAATGAGTATTTATATGGGTTCATTTAGCCTCCTAATTTGACTTAATCCACCATTATCATTAGTTTATTGCATGCTTTTTATTATATTTATGCTAATAGAGTGAATTGGGTTAGTCATTATGCCAAAAAGTCTAATGTGTGCTTTATGCAGATTTTTGGTCAATTTTGAGACAAAATCAAAGGTTTTAATGAGTGCTTGGCAGCTAAATTCGTGGAAGAACAAGGGAGTGGATTTGTAAGAAGGTGTCTCCTTCGTTTATGAGCACTTACCTCAAATTCTCCACCAGCAGCTCAGAGTTCAAGGGCCACCACATCGATTATCACAAGGGCAGCCGAGCAAGGGCTAGTAAAGTTGCTGTTAACTGCAAGTTTTGGCAGCCGAGTTCCTAAAGTTTAGGAGAACTATTGGGGTCCTCAATTTGTATAAATAAGAAAGCTTAGGGCCTCATTTCAGTTAGCTAGTTTGTAGTTCGATTTTAGTTAGATGTTAGTTAGATTTTAGTCAGTAGGTTAGCTCTGCATTTCAGCACAGTTTCAAGCTTTTGCTTGTAGACAGTTTTTGGGATATAACTATTATTTCTTGCTCAATAAAGATGAGTCCAGATTTGCACCAGCTCTAATCTCTCTTAGGAAGCTGTAGCTCTTGGGGTTGGGCCCAACCCAAGTGCTCAGTACCTCCTTTGCGTACTTTTATGTGTCTTTGCCGCATTCTTAGAATAAAATATGTTATTTAGGTTAAAATCTTGTTTTGTTACTTAGGTTGCTTTTGATGATTAAATTAGCTTTTCATGCTTCAGGTTGATTTGACAGTTTATTAAAGGAAAATATCTTCAAAAAAGTCCATCAAGAAACCCTTAAACTCACCTTTCCCTCCTTGGCACCATGAGCTGAGACCAAGGCATACTTGCTACCACAAAAACATTGTTTTGCCTTTCAATGCAATTGCTAGTGTTAGATTTTTTAGTTGGAAAAGTTGATACCAGTCATGCTTGCACATTTAGATCTATTCTTGCTTGGTTTTCATAGTTGTTTTACATTATTTTCTACCAATAAATTTTTGTTCCTCATGGTTATTGGTTTCTAGGTCAAAATAGGTCAAAATAGCTAGATCTTTGGTTTGCATAGTCTTTGTTTGGTCAGTTTTGGAAAATAGTGTGCAGAACACCTATGATGCCTTCCTACCTACCTTTCCTCCATCAGACAACCTACTGCAACCCCCTAACTCAGATTCTTCCCTTTATTTGCCACCCCTTTTCCAACTTGACCTAATTCCCATTCTTATGGATCATTGCTCCCTCCATCCTCGAACAAATCCAATCGCTCCTCAGCCTCATGCACCAGGTCTTAGACCCCTTAACATCCTTATCCAACCTCCATGTCCACTTTCCCACCGTTTTTCCTCCATCAACCCTCCAAAATCCTCTTTTTGGAACATCCTGTAGAAGCTACAGAACATCCTGTATAAGCTACAGTACATCGTGTAGAACCCTTGCAGACTTCCTGTAGAAGCTCACGAAAGTGGTTTATTTAAATCTGATCACTGTGAAACTCTCTGGAAGGGTGCTAGGGACCCCTTAGGCCCTCTTTTCACCTTTCCAACCTCCTGAAAGCATTTCCTTTCGCCAATCAACCTCTGCACAGTCAAAACAGTTGAAAACATGCATAATAATTCTACAAGATTACTCAAAAATACAAAAAGATGTTTTTTCTAGATTTCATTGTAGAAGTAGCTTAGTCACATGCATTTTACCTTTATAAAAGTCAATGGCATCCATTTCCACCGCTTTCATCTGTTTTTCTTGCACCAGTAGGGTTAGTCGGTAAAACTAGGGTTTGCATTTCCTTTCAGCTTTCAGTTTCTTTCTGCAAGTAGACTAGCCTCTTTTGAGTTAGCTTTCATCCATCACAGTTAAAATCTTCTTCTAAGAGCTCATAGAATTTGGCTTAAGCTCCTAGCGGACTTGTTCCAACTGATCAAGTGACAGCTGCGGGAAGAGCTAGTACTGTTGCATATAGCACCGTCGCTTCCAAGTTTGTTACGAACTACTGGGTTGATAAAAGTAAAGAAGGGAGTCCCAGGAGTTGCAACATTATTGTTGCAATACTGGAGCCCACCAGGCAGCTGTAGGAGAAAGAGACTCATTTGGCATACATGGCCAACTTATCCATAGAAGCATTACACTGTAGAACACCAGCCAAATCTTATGGCCTCTATTTGAAGGATCAATGGCTTCAATTGCAAATAAAAACTTTGGCACAAAGAGGCATAATGCCTTTCCAAGACTACAGGAAGTTCATGGATTTGTGTGACCAAAGCACCTTTGAGGATAAAGCAAAGATGACAGAGTTCTATCTACAGAACATGGCCCTCACAGACCTGAATGTGTGGGACCCCAATGCCAAGCTAGGGGATCTGCAATTAATGGCCATGGCATCATGGATGAACCATGAAGAATTGAGGGTAGCATAAATGAAAATATTGTTAATAAAAGAGTAGAATGAACCATTGATGATAAGAGTTGAGCCATCGGATCCTATGGCACTCATCAAAACACACAAATTGCTTTCCAATGACCGTCATATTGCTCCTAAATATCTAGCCAATAGGGAACAAGCCATTACACACTTTGAAGATATGCTTAGGCTACCTGGGGATGACTGTGTGCACGCATGCATGAGAACATGGAACACCCTACCCCACAGCTTGCAGATCAGAGAATACCATTCCCCCATGAGGCTAAAGGAGGCATTGAAAAGAGTGCCAATGTACAAGCGCTCCATGCAAAGGCTGAAGGTCAACGGGATTGGCCTCAAACTGAGTCGTCCACTCAAATTAGGCATGCTGGAAGACAAAAGAGAGGAAGAAGAGAAGGAGCAATGGAAGGACATAGACAAAATGGTAGGATTTTATGGAAAACATGAGTAGACCACATCAGAAGCCTAGAATGTTAGGGAGGCCATCAGAAGCCTAGAATGCTAGGGAGGCCACCAGGGCCATGAAAGACCAAGAGATTGACTAGGTTGCTTAGAGGGTGATTAACACCTTCAGTAGGGGGGTGATGATAAGCTTCATAAATGGGTAATTATATGGGCTCATTTTACCTCCTAACCTAGTCAAATCAACCACTCTCTTAGCTTATTGTATGATTTTTTGATTAGATTTATGCTTATAGGGTGAGTTGAGTTAGTTATTATGCCATGTGGTCTAACATGTATTTAATGCAGATTATTGATGGATTTCAAGGTTAAAGTCAAGGATCTAGTGGTCAAACTCTAGCAATAACTCAAAGTAGACAGAGGAGAGGACTTCTAGGAGGGAATCCCCCTCATTTATTTCTCCTCACTTCGAGGTCCCCTTCATTCAGCTCAGAGTACACGCAACCGAGTCATGCGCTAGAAGGCAACCGAGCAAGTGGAAGATGATTGATAGTTATCTCGAGTTTTGGGAGCCAAGCCTCCATGATTTTAAGGAAGCTGTTGGTAGCTTCAGATGTGTAAGTAGAGAGGCCTAGGGCCTCACTAGGGTCGACTTTTTTTTTTCTTGTGTAAACTCTGCTCAAATTTTGAGCTTACTATTTTATGATAGTTTTATGTAATCTTGCTATTTTTTGATAATGAAGATGGAATAATTTTTGAGCTAGCATTGAGTTACCTCAGAGGGCTGAAGCTCTTGGGTTAGGGCCTAATCCAAGTAGCCAAGCTTCTCTTTAGTTGTATTTGTATGCTTTACTTTAGTTTGTATAGTAGTTTGTTGTTAGATGTATTTCTCTTATGGTTAAGAATAGGTTGCTTTTGATGATTTAGTAGCTTGCTTCCATTTGTGCTTTCTATGGAAGTTTAAGCAATGATTAGAGAAAATTCAAAAGTCTAGAAACAGTGCCTTGGCCTCTCTTCCTCCCTCCTCAACCATGATTTGAGGCAAAGACTCTATTGCTGCTCCAAAAACACAGATTTTCCTCATTCCTAGGACTTCTAGTGTTTGTAGCTCTCTAGTAGGTTGATAGTCCAGTTTTTCTCTGCTTTAGATCTTCTTTATCATGTTAACATTATGATTTTAAATAGTCTTTTTTCATGCTTTCCTTTCCTACAACATTTCCCAAAATTTCCTTCTATACATCATAGTTTAGTCCATTTAAATGCAAAACTGTGTTTTTCCTAGGATGCACTCATTTCATTGGTTGCTTGATTTTCTTCGTTGACTATCTGTTTCTATGTCATAGATCTCTTCCAGTAGTAGGCTAACTTACTAGAAATCACACCCTCCATCTAATCCATGCCCTATAGGTCTCCCAAACCTCACCTCAATTCTTCCCTAGTTACCTTCATTTTTCATATAACTTCCTCTCTCCTTGAGCAAACCCAATCATATTTCTCTCTCCTAGTGATTCATGGTAGACCTTAGGTGGCCTAACACCTCATTCCAACCTTCATCCACATTTTCCACGCACTCTCACACCCTCAAAACAACAAGATTGCTCTCGGTCTCCTCCTGTAGTTTCCCTATTTTCTTCCTGTAGTTTTCCTGTGTCCTCCTGCAATTTTTCCTGTAGGATTTATTTTGAAGGCCGAGTGTGGGAAAAGCCTCTAGAAGGCCACCTAAGACTTCATAGGACCCATCCACACTATACTACATCCTCCTAAACTCGAAAATTTCCCTCTAACGCCACCTGTTCGTTGCCACACTCACATACAATAAATTAGATGCATGTTAAATTCACATAAAAACACATAAAAATCCAAAAATATGTTTTTTGTTTATTTACTTCTAGAAATAGTGTGGTTATATTTTTTTTACTTCCTTGAGTAGGTAATGGCATTTCTTTCATGGTTTTCATAGTTTTTTTAGCAAAAGTAAAATTAGATTGTTAAATAGGGTTTACTAGGTTTTGCTTTACATTCCAGTCTTTCTCCTTTCTGCAGTTAGAATGGCATTTGTAGAGTAATATTTCTTTCCTTTAATCACACATAGAGCTTCTTTTGAAATCTATAGAATTTGGCTTGAGCTCCTAGTGATCTCGCATCGGTTGACCAAGTGACAACCTGCAGTGAGAACTAGTACTTGTGCATATAGCATCGACGCTTCCAAGTTTGTTACGAACTACCTGGTTGATAAAAGTAAAGTTGGAAGCCCAGGAGTTGTAGCATTCTTGCTGCAATACTAGCGCTCACCAAGAATATGAAAATGAGGAAGATCCTCTTGGATTTTCCATTCAAGATACTGATGGTAGTGTGCACATGAATAACATCCCTCCATCTTTTCTTCCAAAATTTCATGGTCTAAGGTTAGAGGATCTAGAAACTTTTCTCTTTGAATTTGAAATTGTTTGTATATCTTATCGTTACTTATTAAAGAATCAAAAATTGATATTGTTTTCGGCAACATTGAAGGATAGAGTTCTTAAATGGTTCATGAGTTTAGGGACTAATTCAATAAGATCATGGAATGTTATGCAAAAGATATTTCTAGAAAAATATAAAGATCGTGATCTTAAGGAAGAAATCCTTAGAATATATCAAATAGAAGATTAGAGCCTTGAGGATCTAATAGAGAGGTTCACGTATAATGTTAAGAGGACAAAACTATATCATTTAGGATCCGACACACTAGAAACCCTCTTACTTGGAACAATTAGGGATGAGTGGATTGATCTCCTTGATCTCATGAGTAGAGGTGTTGTATCCAGATATCATTTGAAGAAATTTGTGAAACATGCAAACACATCAAGAGGAAGGGAAAGAGTAGGTAAATCAACATCAATATCAATAAGTCAATCCAAACTTGGAAATTTGTTTGATGATTTTAAAATAGAAATTCTTATCAATCTAACCAAACTAGTAGAAATGTTAAGAATGCAAGATGAAGAAAAAGAAGATGTTGATATTTGTGTTGTCCATGAAGAATCACATGATGTTAAACATTTTCCATCATTACCAAGGTCGAAGGAAGTTTACTAAGAGGACAATGGAGCAAGTCAATTGTGAATACAACTATGTTATGTAGCTCCAAGAGGACCATGACAGCCTAGTCAACTTAGTATGATGCAAGAGCCTAATTCACAATTTCAAGGTTATGCATATCCACCTCAAATAATTGGAACACACCCTTTCCTTGGCAACATTGGCCATCTCAACCTCAAAACCAATCTTGGCAACAAGGTTGGTAAAGAATTTATATGAGTCATCCACAATATCCTCAATATTTTCCTCAATATCCTCCATACCCAGCTCCATGCTGTCCTTACCATTCACCTCCACCACAACAACAACCCCAACCACATCCATCTCAAATATATACTCCCACTCAACTACCTGTACCACCATTTCCAAACCCACACATTGAAGTAGCTCTGCCCACTTAAAATGCTAAGGTACAACACTTACAAACATCTCCTCTTGACCTCAATGGTATTCACCATAGCTCAGGAAGAGTATTACAAAAAAGAGATTATCTTGATATCACTGAAGGACCACATACAAAAGAAGAAGATTCAAATGAGAAGATCATAGAATCATGGGCTGCACTTGATGAAGAGCAGACACCAAAATGAGTGATCGAGAGAGCTCCCTCATGGTTACCATCAAATAGTCCATGTATTCAAGAGAACAATCATCAAAAAGAAGAATTTTTGAAAGTCATGGTAGAAGAAAACATGAAGAATGATCCAAATAAGCAATAAAACCAAGGATATCAAAGTTATATTGAGGTTTGGTTCTAGAAAATCAACAAGATGGAGCATCACTTTCTTCTTAAGCTATGCTTGATCCTTTCAAGGTTAAATAATTTGGTCTTTGAAATCCAGGTACATGTCAAAGAATACATTTCAAGCCTACACATCATTTTGTTTGTCATCTTGATGTGCACATGAATCCATTACAAGTATTCTTATATTTGAAAGTGATTTTGTTTTTCAAGTAGGGTAGGGTGAAAAAAAAAATGAAAAATAAGTGAAAAAAATAAAAGAAACTCAGATGAAAACCTCCTTTCAGGTGCCTCAGATTGGCTCATTGATAGAAAATCCCATAAGGTGGTTAATGGGTTGGGAAAAAAGAAAAAAGAAAATATCCTAGGTGAAAACCTTCATTAAGGCACCTAGGCATACCTACTAGTTGAAAACCTCATTGAGGCAGCTAGTAGGCCTAGAAAAAAAAGGAAAGGAAAAAAAAATTCCTTTCTTCGTGTATCTAATTGATGAATATAGGTGCTCTCCAACATCTACAAGGAACAGAAACAAGTTGCCACCAAAGAAAGAAAAAATAGGTCAAACCTAGTCAAAATATGTCAAATTTTGGCTTTCTCCTCCTTTTCTTAAATGCTCCAACAAGGCCAAGGCCATGCCAATCCATCACCCTCATCTATTTCCACCATCCACCCATCATTCTCAAGATTTTCCCATTCAGTTTGCTTGCTGTCCTAAAAAACTATAGGAAGGCTCTGTTTTACTATAGGAAACAAAAATACATAGAACAGAAATTTATTTTTGTCATAACTTGAAAACCATGCATCCATTTTCCAAAATGTTTCAGGGGGAGATGCATATGGATGATGGTAACATGCTCAAGCAATTTCAGTGAAATTCCAGTGCACAGTTTTTGAGAAATCAGCCTCCATCACCTACAACCATTTTTGTATTTTATTGATATTCGTACATTCATTTAAAAAGTTGTTTCATGGGGAGATGCTTATGGATGATGATAACATGACCAAGCAAGTTTAGAAAATTCCAGTGCACGGTTTCCAAGAAATTGGCCTCGATAACCTTCAACCATTTTTAGATTTCTCGAGATCCATGCATCGATTGACCAAATGTTTTTTTATAGCGAGGTGCATAATGATGATGTAAACATGATCAGAAAGTTTTAGTTCAATCCATTCTACCATTTTGGAGATATGGAAAAAATAATTCTACTACAAGAGGTTGTCCTAAATTACTACAGGAGTTTCCTGTAGTACTACAGGAAGTTATGAAAATATACAAGAAAGGCAGTCCAATGAAAATATTATGATGCAGGTCTGTTTTGGGATAGGAAAAAAGGACATTGGCTTCACCACATCTCAGCCAACACCGATCATGACCATGTCACTCTATGGCCACACCTTCCACTCATTCCAATACCTATTTACCCTCCAACAGAGAAAGGACACAAACATTAAAAAAAAAGGCAGCTACAACAACCTATTTGGAAGTAACAGCAGGCTCCAAGCCTAACCTTCAGCACCATGATTGAAAGAGGAGAAGCATAACTACATGCACAATGAAACTCCCTTAGATCTCAACAACAATAGAGGAAGCCATCACCTGCACATCAACAAGAAGACAACCCATCAACAAAATAAGATCAACAAAAAAGAAAAAGGCAGTCAAGAAGATGTACCTGAGTCATGAGAAGCACAACTACATCAACTCAGTAGCAGCATGCATGTCTCTCCAATAACCATCAGGTAGATACAGGTATGCAATATTCTTGATCTTTTCTCTTGATCATATTATAGTTAGAAATTTGTTTTCAATGCATGAGAGATGAGGTTTTATAAGCTAAGGATGGGTTAGTAGTCTCAACCGCCTTCAACTAGTTAATTGGAGCTCACTCCTCCACTCATGCAATGTTGAAAAGTCAAATTATGAAGCATGATGGTTTCAAGGAATGAGGACAACAGTTACAAGAAGAAATTTTTGCAAAGGTCAAGTCACCACAAATCTCTAAGCCCTTTCTCCACTTCATATTCACTATCTATCCATCATTCATCCATTCCATTTCATAATTTCAAGAACAAACCCTATCTCACCCTAAAAATTTATTGAAAAATCAAACAGAGCATCCTCTCCATTTTCACACACCTACATCATTTCTCATCACTCCCATAGAGTTAGAAGACTCTGAAGGAAGAAGGAATGACTACTACAGGAAGGAAAAATGCTGCTACAAGAAGGAAGAAAGAAAAAATTGTGCTAAAACCCAAAATGATAGTGCCTACAAAATACCTTATCAAAATAGAGAAATCCAAGGCCATTAGGCAACCATCCAGGCCACAAGAGAGAAGAAGAAGACAACAAAAGGAAATGAGGCATCCACCATCAAAAGAGAACTCAAACTGTAGTGATGAAAAGAGACTTTCCAAGAGGTCTCTAATATCTTTCTAGCTTTTGTCCAAGGCCTAAAAGATTTTATAGAAATGAGAGAAAGGCATGGGAATCAAGTTGAGGGCCTGTCCTAGGCTTAGACTATCATTTATGCTCAAAAATGGTTTCTTGTAGTTTTTTCAGGGTTTCCTATAGTTTCGACATGAATTACTACAGGATGTCCTAGTTCTCATCTAAAAACATTTTAAAGGTTTCATAGGTTTTCAAATGGTGGAACAAGGTAACAAAAGGTTGATAAGGGTGTGAAAGACCTTTCCAAACTGAAAAATATTCAAGAACCATCTTGAATAAGGGGAAGAAGGCAAACTAATGGTCTTAAGAAACAAGGATTTTTCTTTTCATAAATATGTGTTTGGGCTTGACCTTGCAGAAATTACAGCTAAGATTCTTAATATACAAGAGAGAGGCCACCAGGGCCATGAATGAAGCACAATGAGCTCACTAAGTTGCTCAGAGGATGACCAACACTTTCAGCTGGGGTTATGATGGGCCTTTAAATTAGACATAAATTGAGGCCCACGCCTCTAAATTAAACACAAATTAAGGCCTATGATCATCATTTAGCACATCAAACCTCTCTTTTTGCATTAGATAATGCATTTTTAACTTTAATATATTCATTATGAAGGTTTATGAATAATTGCACATTTATGCCTAATATTATTTATTTTTGTGGAATATTATGAGAATATTGAGCAAATTATGAAGATTTGGAGGAGATAATTTAGGTACTTAAATCCCTACTACAAGAGGATCACTACTAAATAATAAATCAAGAAGATATTATGGAATTATGGCACTGATTGTGGAACTTCAATGATTGATAAAATCTAGGAATGTGTTCCCTGCTATTTAATGCAGATTCCTAGTATTGGGAACTAGGTCCTCTAATCAAGGAATTTTGGTGGAGAAAGCTTCCTCCATTCATGAGGAATGATTCCTAATCATTTTTTATAAGTACAAAGTCGAATTTTCCTCTAGGAGGAGATTTTGATTAGTGTTCTTCGGGAGATATCTCGTATTTCTGCAGCTCAATTGTATTTTCTTGCAGGGATGTAATTGTATTAATGAAAATAATGAATATTGGTGTCATGTTAAGTTTATAAATATTGTTATAATCCTTATGTCTATGAGTTTCCTTGGGCTTGGCCATCCTAGGAGCCTTAGAGCCATTTTGTATCATTTTCTTTCCTTCTTTTAACTTCTTATTCACATGCATCTCTTGTTTTTATTTCCTTCTATATCTGCATTTAGTATTAATGATTTCTTGTTGTAGGATTAGGTTAAATGGTTAATGTAAGTTCTTTTGCAGGATCAAAAGTATCATTTCATCCTTGGAAAATATTTGGAAGGTCATTGTAATCATTGAGCTACTTGGAATAGTCTTCTTATTCCCAAATCTAGATTTCTGGAACTCCTTTATGGGAACTAGCAGTAAATTTCTACTATTTTTTAGAGCATGCTAATGAGCTTCGATCAAATTGATTCCACTTGTATTAGATTAAAAAAACATTCTATTTCATAAAAAAATTACCCATTGCATTTTCACTTGATTAGGTTAGGCATTTTATAGATTTACTAGCTCACTAGTTCTCGAATTTCTAGATTTTAAACTAGTAATTTTCTTCTATTTTTTAGCATGGGTTAGCAGAGGTATTTTTGAGTGATTCCACTTGGAATGGGGACCTAAGACATACTAGTCAATAAAAAAATTTGTCCCATCCAATTTGGATTTGATTTTCTTGGTCATTTGATGAATTATAATTTCGTATAGTAAATCTGTAACATCGTGTAGTAAAACAGGGGATCCTATAGGAGAACTAGGGGATCACATAGGAAAACTAGTCATCCTGTAAGAAATCCTGTAGCGGCTTGTTTTGAGCCCGAATTGAGAAAAATCATCATTGAATTTGGGATTAGGCCCCTACTTGACCTCCAAGCCATCAAAACCATTGTACCCCTCTTCCTCCACACCTGTCTCCCATGTCAAACGTCAAGAAAATATTAGCATTTGCATTTATGAAGCAAAAAGATTTAAAAATATGAGTTCTTTTATATTTACATATGCACACAAAAGTTAGTATTCTCTAGATCAGGTTTCATGCTTAGATTAGTTAAAACATCACATGTGACAAATAGGGTTAAAATAGGGTTCTTTTGCAAGCAACATGTGTTAATAAGTAGATAGAGGATTTCATGTTACTTTACAAGCATTTTTAAATTCAGTCTTTCATTCCTGCAAATAGGAAACATTTCGTTTCTCTCATGACAACAAAGGAAGGACACATTGTCTACTGCACATATAGTGTCGATACGTCTTAAGTTTGTATGAGCCCTAGGTTGATAATTAAAGTCGGTCGCCTTGGGAGTTTTAGCATTCTCTTTGCAATACCGAGGCTCATCACTTTTTGGTGCTGTTTCCGGGGAGGTGTCAGAGTATGCATTGTTTAATTCCCTAGTTCATTCATTTATTTTTTTACTTTTGTCAAAAACAAAAAAGTAATTACATTAGGCATATTTCATTTCAAAAATAGAAAAGTGAATTTCTTTAGTGTTTTCATTCAATCATAAGAACAAAAAAATCTCCAACACCAACCCACCCCCCCATTTGATCACATGGTGTAGTAAGAGCCATATCACCATCCACTTTTGCAGGTAGAAGAAGAGACAGAAAGAATGTAGAAGAACTAGATGGAGAAGATGACAATGGGGAAGATTGTTAGGTCCCTATAATACTGGTGATTCCCCCATTACTATTGTCATTGTATCCTTTATTGTTATTGTTGTGCCCCTATTATTCCCATATTATTGTTATTGTGCCCCATAGAAGCCAACTATTGTTATTTTTATGCCCTTATATTATTATTGTTAGGTCGTCTTTGGTTATATTGTGACCCCTTAGACTCCTATATATAGAAAGGAGGTTTTATCATTTGTATCATCTAAGAATTGTTCAGTTGTGTAATGTAAAGGAGGTTTCTCCCTCGAAGAAGCTGATTTATAGGTTGTTGATCTATCTTTTCTATCTTTTTGTGAGCAGGTTTCATAACATTTTGTATCAAAGCTTTGGGTTCTAGGGTTTCGCTGCTCCAAACAGGTCTTCGTGGAAGTTTCACTATAATTTTATTTTTTATTTTTATTTTTATTTATTATTTATTATTTATTATTTATTTTTTCTGCAATGTTTCAGAAGATAAAAAAAACCCATTTGAGAAGAAATCGCTCTAAACCTTAGATCCAGATTTCAGATTTTTATTTGCTATATTTTTAGTGATACGGTCCAGGACATTTAGGGATTTTGTGGGCCCCCGAATTACATCCCAAACAGGTTACCTTCAAAAAATAGTCATAACTCTCTATCAGAGCATCTGATTCAAATTTTTTAAGAAGTCACAGAAAGAAGATAGAATTTAGTTTGATGGGTATAAGTTTCAAAACCTAAGGTTGAAACAATGACACGTGGCACGTCGTACAAGTTCTCTCTACTGAACCAGTCTATAATCAGGTCATCGTGGGAGATTTGGCATAATGCTTCATTGGAGAATCCATGATTGATCAAACTTGCGGGGTTAGAAAGAGGACTCAAAGGGTTACCACAGGAAGAAATTTCTTACCTTGGATATCCATAATCACAGAGATACAGTAGATTCAATATCGAGCTCATACAAAGTGAAAAAAGGTGTGTAGTTTTAATTTTTTTTTGCATAAGTTTGGTTTAAGGAATTCAAAGGGCATAGTGAATTTTTTTTATCATTAATTGATGCCCTAAAGAAATAAAATGGAAACACCTAGTAAGAAACCTGAAAGCTCTAGCATGACTCATGAAGAAGATGAATAAATGCAACATGATATATCAAAATTACAAGGCCAAGTGCAACAAAATTCACTCGCACAAAAAGTAACATAAGCTAATATGGATGGTTTAAATAAAGGCATAGAAGCTAAGATGAATGACACTGAAGCTAAGATGGATGGTGTGGAAGCTAAGATGGATGATTTAAAGAAAGGTATGGAAGCTAAGATGGAAGATTTGAAGATAGATTTGACAAAGTTTCTACAAGAAATGCTTACTAATGGTGAAAGGGTAGTAAAGGAAACTCATAATGAGAACAAAAGAAATGTTAATTATGATTTCATAGACTCTAACATTGGATTGAAGACCCATGATATTCCAAAGATCAATATGAGGAAGTTTGATGGCAAGGATCCCGTAACATGGATACCACAGATGGAGCAAGTTCTCGATCTCCATAATGTGCAAAACACACAAAAAATCAGTTTGTATGGTATTGCTAGATTTGCTCTCGTAAACAAATTGTAACTTGGGATATTTTTATGGATGAAATGATATCACAGTATGAAACAAAAAGAAATTCTTTTTTATCCAATTGATAAATCTCAAACAAAATGGTTCAATGATGGAGCACATTGAGGAATTCCAAAAATTGAATATAAGTGTAAAAGATATTCTAGAGGAGCATATGATTGATGTGTTCATAGGAACTTTAAAGGATAACATCTGACAAGAGGTTCACCTTTGGGAACCTGATTCATTAGAGAAGGCATTCAGGTTGGCAAGAAAAATGGAAAGCAAAATTATGGCAACAAGGAAGCCTACCACTCACAATCATAAAGATGGATGTGTTGTTGTCCCTAGCCATCCACAACCTACAAGGTTGACACCACAACAATTGGAAGAAAAAAGAGTAAAAGGGCTTTGTTATAGCTGTGATAGAAAATACACTAAAGGTCAGAATTGTGTTGAGAAGAAATTATTTTACATAGATTGTGAAGAGGAGGAAGAAAAGGAACAAGAAACGTAAAAATAAGAGGATATACATCAGGAACAAACCCTAGCAAAATAAGAAATGAATCCAACCATATCTAGTAATGCATTGGATGGAATTACCACTCCTCAAACTATCAAGATAGAAGGGCATATCAAGAAGCAAATGGTAATAGTGTTGACTGATTCAGGCAGTAACCATAATTTTATTCATTGTAAGATAACCAAGTAATTGAATTGCTTCCTATATCTAGCACTAGAGTGTCAAGTGATGGTTGCAAGTGTAGGAATCATAAATTTCTCAAGAAAGTGCCATAATATCAAGATATCCATGGGAGAGTATGTATTGAATAGCCTAATGCCTTCCATTCCAATGGGTAGTGCTGATGTTGTATTAGGAGTCCAATGGCTATAATCCTTGGGTACAATAGATTTTAATTTTCAAGAACTTTTCATGAAATTTTCTTCAAAAGGAAAGGAAGTTGAATTAAGGGGTATTGTAGGGAAACCATAAAAGATAATAATCTCTAACTAAATGACAAAGCTTCTAAAGAAAGAACAATTAGGCATAATTGCACAATTATGTTCACTAGATGTTCCCACATAGAAATCATCTATTTCTCCAGATCTCCAAAAAGTCTTGGACAATCATTCCAAGATATTTGAGACTCCCAAAGGCCTCCCACCTATTTGTGATCATGATCATGCTATTCATTTGATTCTAGGAAGTTTTCCTCTAAACATTAGGCCTTACAAATATCCCTATGAACAAAAGAGTGAAATTGAACATATGGTTGTAGAAATACTAGGGGCTAGTATAATTCAACCTAGTCAAATTTCTTTCTCTGCTTGAGTAGTATTGTTCCACAAGAACGATGGATCATGGTGCATGTGTTCAGATTATAGGGAGATCAACAAGCTCAATATTAATATAAAATTTCCCATCCCTGTCATTGATTAATTATTGGATGAATTGCATGGATCAATTTGCTTCACCAAGTTAGATCTTCCTTTAGGATATCATCATATTAGAATGAAGACTGAAGACATTCCAAAAGAAACATTTAGAACTCATGAGGGTCATTATGAATTTTTGGTCATGCCTTTTGGACTTACCAATGCACCTTCTACATTTCAAGGTTTGATGAATTCCATTTTCAAACCTTTCCTTAGAAATTTTGTGTTAATATTTTTTGATGATATACTAATCTACAACAAGTCTTGGAAGGATCATGTTCAACATGATGACAGGGTGCTCAAACTATTGGAGGAGAAACAATTATATGCAAAAACCTCCAAATGTTTCTTTGGAATAAAAGAGGTGGAATATCTGGGTCATATTGTTTCTCATGAAGGTGTTAAGATAGACCCTAGCAAAATTAAAACCATTAAGGAATGAAAAATCCCCACAGCTATAAAGAATCTGTAAGGATTTCTCGGGTTGACAGGGTATTATTGCAAGTTTATTAAGAATTATGGGAGAATAGCAGCACCCCTAACAACATTATTGAAGAAAGATGCATTTTCATGGACTCCAGAAGCAGCGAAGGCCTTTGAACATATTAATGAGGCAATGTTCCAAGCACTGATCTTAGCTACACTAGAATGTGATGCCTTAGGAAATGGAATTGGTGTTGTTTTAATGCATGAAGAAATACCCATTACTTTCGAAAGTCGTCCAATCAAAGGAAAGTATTTACACAAAGCTATTTATGAGAAGGAAATGTTGGCAATACTACATGCACTTAAGAAATGGTCACCCTACCTAATGGGAAGACACTTCAAGGTAAAAACAGATCGTGATAGTCTTAAATACCTTTTAGAATAAATATTATCTTCAGAAGAGCAGAAAAATGGGTAACAAAGATGTTGGGTTATGACTTTGAAATCATCTACAAAAAAGGAAAGCAAATTGTTGTGGCAGATGCACTCTCAAGAAAGGATGAGGACGTGGAAGCATTTGTTTGCGCCATTTCTATTATCCAACCAGATTGGATAAATGAAGCAAGGTATAAATGGAAGAATGGCAAAGAAGTGTGGGAACTCATTCAAAAGTTACAACAAGATCCCATTACATCTGATACATTTAGCTGGAAAAATGATTCATTATGGTACAAAGATCGGTTATACCTATGTAAGAATTCCCAACTCAAACAAAAGATTCTTAGGGAATTGCACACCTCTCCCTTTGGAGGGCACTCAGGATTTCTAAAAACTTACTAGAGGGTTAAGAAGGAATTTTTTTGGGATAACCTTAAATTGGATATTCAAAAGTTGATGGTGGAATGTTTGGTTTTCCAACAAAATAAAGTTGAAACAATTAATACCACAGGTCTATTACAACCTTTATCCATTCCAAGTCAATGTTGGGAGGAGGTTTCAATGGATTTTATCACAGGTTTACCCAAGTTTTAAGGAAAGAGTGTTATCATGGTGGTAGTTGACAGACTTACCAAGTATGCACACTTTTGTGCATTATCTGATCCATTTAAAGTGAGTACAATTTCTACTGCATTTATGGAAACAATTCAAAAACCATATGGAAACCCAAATATTATTGTAAGTGATAGAGATCCCATTTTCATTGGAAATTTTTGGACAAAATTATTTTCTTTTCTTGGTACTCAGTTAGCTCATACCTCATCTTATCATCCTCAATTTGATGGGAAAACTGATATAATAAACAAATGTTTGGAATGATATTTTCGTTGCTTTGTATCTGATAAACAAACACAATGGGGCAAATGGTTGCCTCTGGATAAATGGTGGTATAACACTTCCTTCCATACTGCAACAAAAATGGCCCCACTTATGGCACTTTATGGATATCATCCACCATCCATCACATCATATTTAGGAGAAAATTCTAAGGTTCAAGCAGTGTAATATCACATCGAGCATCAACAACAAGTTCTCCAACTCTTAAAGGATAACCTCATGTTGACGCAAAATAGAATGAAGGAACAAGCAGATCAACATCGTAGCGAAAGAAGTTTTGATGTAGGTGATTAGGTATTCCTATGGCTAAAACCATATAAACAATTGTCCCTCAATCAAGATAAGAAGGATAATAAATTATCACCAAAGTATTATGGTCTGTACAAGGTGTTGCAAAATACAGGTACTATGGCATACAAATTGGAGTTTCCTGCAGCTTCCTGAGTGCACTCAGTTTTCCATGTTTCATGCTTAAACAAGGTTATAAGTGGCAAGATCCCAGTTCAAACAATATTTCTAGAACTTGATGAGGAAAGAAAAATCGTATTGGAACCTGAAGAAGTCAAAGAAACAAGAACTCGACAGCTACGAAATTGATTAATTTTAGAGTATCTGATCTAGTGGAAGAACTTACTCATTGAAGATTCCACATGGGAGGATGATAATTTTATACAGAAGCATCTATAGCTACTCAAGCGTTGAGGACAACACTTTTTTGAGGGCGAGGGGCATGTTAGGTCCCTATAATACTAGTGATTCCTCCATTACTATTGTCATTGTATCCCTTATTTTTATTGTTGTGCCCTTATTGTTCCCATATTGCTATTATTGTGTCCCATAGAAGCCCACTGTTGTTATTTTTATGCCCTTATATTATATTGTTAGTTCAACATTGGTTATATTGTGACCCCTTAGACTCCTATATATAGAAATGAGGCTGTGTCATTTGTATCATCCAAGAATTGTTCATTTGTGTAATGTAAAGGAGGTTTCCCCCTCGAAGAAGCTGATTTCTATGTCATTGATCTATCTTTTCTATCTTTTTGTGAGCTGGTTTCATAACAAAGATACTCTCATATTTTCCATTCAAGATACTGATGGTAGTGTGCACATGAAAAACACCCCTCCATCTTTTCTTCCAAAATTTCATGGTCTAAGGTCAGAGGATCCGTAAACCTTTCCCTTTGAATTTAAAATTATTTCTAGATCTTATGGTTACTTATTAAAGACTCAAAAATTGAGATTGTTTCTGGCAACATTGAAGGATAGAGCTCTTAAATGGTTCATGAGTTTAGGAACTAATTCAATAAGATCATCGAATGATATGCACAAGTTATTTCTAGAAAAATATAAAGATCATGATCTTAAGAGAGAAATCTTTAGACTGAATCAAAGAGAAGATGAGAGCCTTGACGATATAATAGAGAGGTTCATGTATAATGTTAAGAGGGAAAACATACATCATTTAGGATCTAGCACACTAAAAACCCTCTTACTTAGAACACTTAGGGATGAGTGCATTCATCTCCTTGATCTCATGAGTAGAGGTGATGTATACCAATTATTATTTGAATAAATTTGTGAAACATGCAAACACATATCAAGAGGAAGGGCAAGAGTAGGTAAATCAACATCAAGATCGATAAGTCAAGCTAAACTTGGAAATTTGTTTGATGATTTTAAAACAAAAATTCTTAGCAATCTAACCAAACAAGTAGAAATCTTAAGAATGCAAGATGAAGGAAAAGAAGATGTTGATATTTGTGTTTTCCATGCAGAATCACATGATGTTAAACATTGTCCTTCATTACCAAGGTTGGAGGAAGTTTACCAAGAGGACAATGGAGCAAGTCAATTTCCAATGCAACTATGTTATGTAGCTCCAAGAGGACCATCGCAACCTAGTCGACCTAATATGATGCAAGAGCCTGATTCACAATTTCAAGGTTATGCATATCCACCTCAAAGTAATTGGAGCACACCCTTTCCTTGGCAACATTGGCCATCTCAACCCCAAAATTAATCTTGGCAACAAGGTTGGCAAGGAACTTATGGGAGCCATCCTCACTATCCTCAATATTTTCCTCAATATCCTCCATACCAGACTCCATATTATCCTTACCATTCACCTCCACCACAACCACAACCCCAACCACATCTATCTTAAATATACACTCTCACTCAACTACCTGTACCACCATTTCCAAACCCACACATTGAAGTAAATCAACCCAATTATAATCCTGAGGTACAACACTTCCAAACATCTCCTCTTGAGCTCAATGGTATTCACTATAGGAGAGAAAGAGTATTGCAAAAAAGATATTATATTGATATCATTGAAGGAACACATACAGAGAAAGAAGATTCAAATGAGAAGACCACATAATCATGGGCTACACTTGATGAAGAGCAGACATCAAATTTAGAGATCGAGAGAGCTCCCTCATGGTTACCATGAAATCGTCTATGTATTCAAGAGAAAAATCAGAAAAAAGAGGAAGATTTGAAGGTCATGGTAGAAGAAGACATGAAGAATGATCCAGATAAGCAAGAAAACCAAGGACATCAAAGTTATATTGAGGTTTGGTTCCAGAAAATCAACAAGATGGAGCATCACTCTCTTCTTCAACTATGCTTGATCCTTTCAAAGTCAAATCATTTGGTCTCTGAAATCTAGGTACATGTTAAGGCATACATTTCAAGCCTACACATCATTTTTTTTGTCATATTGATGTGCACATGGTTCCATTGGAAGTATGCTTATACTTGAAAGTAATTTTATTTTTCAAGTAGGGTAAAGTAAAATAAAAATAAAAAAATTGATAAATAATAGAAAAAAATTCTCAGGTGAAAACCTCCTTTGAGGCATCGTAGATTGGCTCATTGATTGAAAACCTCCATAAGGCAGTCAATGGGTTGGGAAAAAAGAAAAAAGAAAAAAGAAAAAAGAAAAAAGAAAAAAGAAAAAAGAAAAAAGAAAAGATCCTAGGTGAAAACCTCTTTTAAGGCACCTAGGCAGAGATACTAGTTGGAAACCTCGTTGAAGCGGCTAGTAGGCCTATAAAACAAAAGGAAAAAAAAAAAAATACTTGCTCCATGTATCTCTTTGATGAATGTAGGTGCTCTCGAACATCTACAAGGAACAAAAACAAGTTTCTGCCAAAGAAAGAAAAAATAGGTCAAACCTAGTCAAAAGAAGTCAAATTTTGACTTTCTTCTCCTTTTCTCAAATGCTCCAACAAGGCTAAGGCCATGCCAATCCATAACCCTCATCTATTTCCACCATCCACCCATCATTCTCAATAATTTCCCATTCAGTTTGCTTGTTGTCCTAAAAAACTACATGAAGGCTTTGTTTTACTACAGGAAACAAAAATACATAGAGCATAAATTTGTTTTTGTGATAACTTGAAAACCATGCATCCATTTGCAAAACTGTTTGAGGGAGAGATGCATATGGATGATGTTAACATGCTCAAGCAATTTGAACAAATTTTAGTACACAGTTTTTGAGAAATCAACCTCCATCACCTACAATAATTTTTGCATTTTCTCAATATCTGTGCATCCATTTAAAACGTTGTTTCATGGGGAGATGAATATGGATGATGGTAAAATGTACAAGAAATTTCAGTGAATTCCAGTGCATGGTGTCCAAGAAATCGACTTCCATCACCTTCTGCTATTTTTAGTTTTTTTGCGAGATCTGTGCATCCATTGACCAAATTTATTTGATGGGGAAGTGCATAATGATGATGGAAACATGCTCAAAAAGTTTTAGTTCAATCCATTCTACCATTTCTAAGATATGGAAAAAACAAGTCTGCTACAAGAAGATGTCCTAAATTACTACACGAGTTTTGTGTAGTACTAGAAGAAGTTCTGAAAATCTATAGGAAAGGTAGTCCGATAGAAAAATTATGATGTTAGCCTATTTTGGGATAGGAAAAAGGGGCATTGACTTCAACACATCTCAGTCAACACCCATCATGACCATGTCACTCTATGGCCACACCTTCCACTCATTCCAAGACCTATTTACCCTCCAAGAGAGAAATGTCACATACATTCAAAAAAAGGGGGAGCTACAATAGCCTATTTGGAAGTAATAGCAGGCTCCAGGCCTAACGTTTAGCACCATGATTGAAAGAGGAGAAGCATAACTATAGACACAATGAAACTCCTTCAAAGCTCAGCAGCAACAGAGGAAGCCATCACCTGCACATCAACAAGAAGACAACCCATCAACAAAATAAGATCAACAAAAAAGGAAAAGGCAATCAAGAAGATGTACTTGAGCCATGAGAAACACAACAACATCAACTCAGTAGCAGGAATCATGTCTCTCCATCAACCATTAGGTAGGTACATGTATCCAATATTCTTGACCTCTTCTCTGAGCATATTATAGTTAGAAATTTGTTGTTAATGCATGAGAGATGAGGTTTTATAAGCTAAGGATGGGTCAGTAGTCTCAACCATTTTCAGCTAGTTAATTTCAACTCACTCATTCACTCATGCAATGTTGAAAAGTCAAATTATGAAGGGTGATGATTTCAAGGAATGAGGACAATAGTTAAAAGAAGAATTTTTTGCAAAGGCCAAGTCACCACGCACTCAAAGCCCTCCCTCCACTTCATATTCATTATCTATACATCATTCATCCATCCTATTTCATAATTTCAAGAAAAAACACTATCTCACCCTAAAAATTTCTTGAAAAAGCAAATAGAGCATCCTCTCCATTTTCACAAACCTACATCATTTCTCATCACTCCCATATACTTAGAAGGCTTTGAAGGAAGAAGGAATGAATATTACAGGAAGGAAGAATGTTGCTACAAGGAAGAAAGAAAAAAATGTGCTAAAACCCAAAATGACAGTGCCTAAGAGAGACCTAATCAAAACAGAGAACTCCAAGGCCATTAGGCAACCATCTAGGCCACAAGAGAGAAGAAGAAGGCAAAAAAAGGAAATGAGACATCCACCATCAAAACAGAACTCAAACTGCAGTGATGAAAAGAGACCTTCCAATAGGTCTCTAATCTCTTTCTAGATTTTTTCCAAGGCCTAAAATATGTTATAGAAATGAGAGAAAGACATGGGAGTCAAGTTGAGGGCTTGTCCTAGGCTCAGATTATCATTTATGCTAAAAAATAGTTTCCTATAGTTTTAACAGGGTTTCTTGTAATTTTGACATGAATTACTATAGGATGTCCTAGTTCTCATCTAAATACATTTTGAAGGTTTCAGAGGTTTCCAAATGGTGGAACAAGGTAGCAGAAGGTTGATAAGGATGTGGAGGATCTTGCCAAACAGAAAAATATTCAGGAACCATCTTGAATAAGGGGAAGAAGACAAACTAATGGTCTCAAGAAATAAATATTTTTCTTTGCACAAATATTTGGGCTTGACCTTGCAGAACTTAGAACCAAGATTCTTAATGCACAAGAGAGAGGCCACCAGGGCCATGAGTGAGGCACAATGAGGTCACTAAGTTGCTCAGAGGATGAGCAACACCTTTAGCAAGGGGTATGATGGGCCTCTAAATTAGACATAAATTAAGGCCCATGCCTCTAAATTAAACATAAATTAAGGCCTATGACCATCATTCAGCACATTAAACCTCTCTTTTTGCATTAGATAATGTATTTTTAACTTTAATATATTCATTAGGAAGGTTTATGAATAATTACATATTTGTGCCTAATATTATTTATTCTTGTCGAATATTATGAGAATATTGGGAAAATTATGAAGATTTGGAGGATGAGATAATTTAGGGACTTTCTCTCTACTGTAGGAGGATCACTAATAAATAATAAATCAACAAGATATTATGGAGTTATGGAACAGATTGTGGAACTCCAATGATTGAGAAAATCTAGGAATGTGTTCCCTGCCATTTAATGCAAATTCCTAGTATTGGGAACTAGATCCACTAATCAAGGGATTTTGGTAGGGAAAGCTTCCTCCATTCACGGGGAATGATTCCTAATAATTTTGTATAAGTACCAAGTCGAATATTCCTTTAGGGGGAAATTTTGATTAGTGTTCTTGTGGACTGAATTTGTATTTCTGCAGCTCCATTGTATTTTCTTGTAGAGATGTAATTGTATTGATGAAAATAATGAATATTGGTGTCATGTTTAGATTCTAAACCTTGTTCTCCTCCATAGGTCTTTGAGTTTCCCTGGGCATGGCCATCCTAGGATCCTAAGAGCCCTTTTGTATCATTTTCTTTCAGTCTTTTCACTTCTTATTGACATGCATCTCTTGTTTTTATTTATTTCTGTTTTTGCATTTAGTATTAATGATTTCTTGTGTTAGGATTGGGTTAAATGGTTAATGTAAGTCTTTTTTAAGATCAAAAGCATCATTTCATTCTTTGAAAATATTTGGAAGGTCATAGTAATAATTGAGCTACTTGGATTAGTCTTCTTATTCCCAAATCTAGTTTTCTCGAACTCCTTTGTGGCAACTAGCAATAAATTTCTGCTTTTTTTTAGAGTATCCTAACAAGCTTCAATCAAGTTGATTCGACTTGTATTAGATAAAAAAAAATATTCTATTTCATAACAAAATTTACCCCATTGCATTTGCACTTAATTAGGCTAGACATTTTAAAGATTTACTAGCTCCCTAGTTCTCGAATTTCTAGATTTTTGACTAGTAATTTTCTGCTATTTTTTAACATGGGTTAACAGAGGTCTCTTTTAACGATTCCACTTAGAATGGAGACCTAAGGCATCCTAGTCAATAAAAAATTTTTTCCCATCCAATTTGGATTTGATTTTCTTGGTCATTTGATGAATTATAATTTCGTATAGTAAATTTGTAACATCATGTAGTAAAACAGGGTATCCAGTAGGAGAAATAGGGGATCTTGTAGGAGAACTAGTACACCCTGTAAGAAATCCTGTAGCAGCCTGTTTTGAGCCCAAATTGAGAAAAATCATCATTGAAGCTGGGATTAGGCCTCTACTTGATCTCCAAGCCATCAAAATCATTGTACCCCTCTTCCTCCACACTTGTCTCCCCTACAAAAGATCAAGGAAAGATTAGCATTTGTATTTACAAAGTAAAAAGATTAAAAAAATGAGTTCTTTTATATTTACACATGCACTCAGTAGTTAGTACTCTCTATATCCGATTTCATTCTTAGATTAGTCAAAACATCAGATGTGACAAATAGGGTTAAAATATGGTTCTTTTGCAATCAAAGTTTGTTAATAAGTAGATAGTGGATTTCATGTTACTTTACAAGAATTTTTAAATTCAGGCTTTCATTCCTACAAATAGGAAACATTTATTTTCTCTCATGGCAGTAAAGGAAGGACACGTTGTATGTTGCACATATAGTGTTGATACCTCTTAAGTTTTTACGAACCCTGAGTTGATAATTAAAGTCGATAGCCTTGGGAGTTGCAACATTCTTGTTGCAATACCGAGGCTCATCACTCACCTACATTCTAGAAATTGTTTTTTTTTTGTAAGTTTTAATCCCGGAAACAACATTTAAACAAAGAAATTCTCCTTCTAACCTTTTGACCCATTTCAACAACATTTCCAACACTCAAAGGCTAATACATTCATAATAAATTCATGAAAAAATTCGATAATCACTCAATCATGAGAATTATAGAAATGTTAACACCATTTAGGCATAAAATAAAAGAGATGTAACAACTCATAAAAAGCACAGAAACTTGATTTCTCGAGTCAAAATTCCTATCAACTAAGTAAATAGGTTAACATACCTATTAACGCATGCAAAATTAGTTAAAGGGAATACTACATACAAGTAATAACATTAAATTCCTTCTAATCAAGTAAGAATGTAACCATTAACCATATGCTTTACAACACTTTAAACATGTAATCAATACTTGATTACAAAATCATTTCACATTGTTCATTTTAAGTAATAGGAACTCATTTCTACTTGTGCAACCCAACACCATCATGATGAAGTATCCCCTGTATATGAAATAATAGTATAAGATCATGCATCCCATCCAGTTCACATCTTCATGTAGCTTGAAATTCCACAGTAAATATGCATAGTCTTGTATTTTACATAAAATCATATCATTGCAGTAAATAAGATTGTGTGCTAATTACTGCAAGGATCAAATTAATTATACCACATGTTTGTCTAGCACTTTTTACATCGTAACAACAACACATTGGTTAATTCATAAGCTAATAAATCATGAACCATGCCATTCATAAACATAATTTGATACTAGGGATGAAATAGGGATATATATAGATATGTTTGGGAAAATAAGTCCGGGATTATGAATCTCCACCCAACCATAGACAACTACAACTAAGTCTCACTTGTACTTTTCACCCTTGAGCCAGATTCTAAGGGTTGAGGGATATTTTGCAACAGGGATTACACACATCCATCAGCTAAAACATGGACGCCAAAGATTCAACCATCTCCACCCACCAATTGAATTAAAACCAATAAAACACATAGGGATTCTAGAGACTAATAGTGTCCAACCTTCAAAACACAACACTACGTTTCCATCCAATGCATGGATTCTAGGACCACAGTAAAAGCAAATAAAACAAATAAGCTTCTAGATATCCTCTAAGAATTTTCCAGGATCAATTTCTCCACCCCATCCCTTTGGGATTTCCTAAGAAGCACCATCTCTACCCTCCATACCACTGGGGACTAGAGAGGAAATTGATTCCTCACATTTTGATTTCTTCTAGCTCCTTTTCCAACCTAAATCTTCATTCCCTTCAACTGTTCAACATCTCTTGGAAATCCAAATTTCTTTATTGATGTTGTTGTTACTTGTGTACTGTAAAAAATTCCCTCCAATGTTTCTCAAATTCATTTTCATTATTTTTCTTGTGTCTCTCCATGTTCCTTAGAGAACATTCTTGTGTGTCTCTTCATATTTCTCATTGATTTTTCTACATATTAATATTATTTCCAACAAGAAATCACTCCATCCCTCTCGAATCTATGTCCCATTACTCAACCAACTTTATTTTTATCATAATTTTTACATTGCATACATAAATGTAACTACTTGGGCCTATCACAAATCCCTCCCCTTTTGGGGAACACCATCCTCTGTGTTCTTATTCCATATGCAACACCAAACTTGCTTTGAAGCACACATAGATACTATTTATTAGAGATTTATATACCCAACTCTACACAATATTACAATTATATACATTTACTTCAACCAACAAATAAATCAGGATATGTTGCCCTTATTGAATCATCCATTTCCCAAGTGGATTATTCAAGTCCAAAGTGCATCCACTGCACTTTAACTTGCTCTATTTCTCAATTCTAGAGCGTGAGGCTCCTCCGGTTTAGAATACATAATGGCTCTAGCTAGAATTCTCCCTCTAGTTCCACCTGTAACACAAACCAATGAATCACATGATTGGAATCTTATAAATATATTTTTAGCAGAGAAACATGGAAAACATCATGGATATTAACTAATGTAGGCAAGGCCAGCCTACAGGCCACTAGTCATATCCTCTCACGTATCTCAAAAGGTCTGTAACCATGGTACCAACTTGGAACATGACCCAATCCTCAAGCATCTTTTCTTAGGTTTAATCGTCAAGTAGACATGTTCTGCAACTTCAAATTCTTTTTGTATCCTATTTTGATATGCATAGCTCTTGTTTATGTACTATGCTACCTTTAAATTATGCTTAATGATCTGCAGCTTCCATTCCATTTCCTTTAGCATATCGTTCCTAATAAGGACCCTATTCACTGGATCACTCCAGTTGATAGGAGTATTACAACTCCTTCCATATAATGCCTCAAATGGGATCATCATTAAAGATTCCTAGTAACCATTGTTGTATGAAAATGCCACAAGTAGAAGATAATCCTCCCACTTCTTTTGTTGGTGCATCACATACAATCTCAACATTTATTACAAAATTCTATTTTTCCTCTCTATTTGTATATCTATCTATGGATGGTAAGTTGTGCTGAAAGAAAATTCTATCTGCAATCCTACAAAAAGTTCCTTCCAAAACTTGGAAGTAAACTTGTCGTCTCTATTTGAAATATTTTTTTTGGGAACACCATGCAATCTCACAATATCCTTGATGAATATTTGAGCCACTTCACTTGCTGAGTTGGTGGATTTAACTGCTACAAAGTGGGATACCTTTCTCAACTTGTCAATCACCACCATAATTGCATCATGTTATATTGAAGTTCTTGGAAAACCAATGACGAAATCCATGGAGATCACTTCCCACTTCCATTGTAGAATGGGAATGGGTTTCAATAAGCCTACTAGATGTTTACATTTAGGCTTTACCTATTGACATTATATTCATTTTACAACAAAATCAACCACCTCCTTTTTCAAATTAGGCCAATACTAAAACTTCTTGATGGTCGTGAGGTCTTTTGGTAATCTAGATGGATGAAATATGGTTTTGCATGGAATTACTTCATTATAAGCCTCTTCAAATCATAATTTTTCGGTATATAGATTCTATTATTAAATCTAATTAGACCCTCATCCATGAGACGATATTCCTCATTATCACAATCTTGTTGCAATTGTTCCTTCACTTTCTAATATTTTTCATCATGTTGTCCTACATACTTGATTTGTTCTAGCATATCCACTCCATAAGAACTTATAGCTAATATGTGATTCAATTGGATTTTTCTAATGAGTGCATCAACAACCTTGTTCTCTTTCCTTTTGATGTAGAAGATCTCAAAGTCAAATTCACTAAGTGTATTTATCCATTTCTCTTGTCTTGCGTTCAAATTAGGTTTATGAAATACATATTTGAGTCCACCATGATCTGTCATAAGCATGAGCTTTCTACTTGTTAGTGTCAATCTTGTTTTCCTGTCACCTGTGATCAAATAAGATCTTACCAAGTCTGCCAGGGGTCTCAAAGTCAAATTTTACCATGTCACTAGGTTTACAAAGTAAAATTTGGTTACTGGTTAGTTGGTCTAGGAATGAGTTTAGTCTTTTGGGAAAGTCACATATGTTGGTCACCTGTCTCATTCAGATGAAGGTATCATAATAAAAGAAAGTTGTTCCTTATATCAGTCATCATCATCATTCCATTCAGTGTTATGTTTTCCATTAGGTTATTAGGGTTTTCAAGGTCCGTCATTATCATGTTTAAATCCAACATTGAATAAAGCATGACAAGAAGCTCTTTGACATTAACTTGATGAGTTTTCACAAGTTCATCATGATTTGAGTTTTAAAGGCTCCAAGAGAAGAAGTTCTAGTGTTCAAAAAGTGAAAATACAACCTTGTTTTAGCTCTCCAGGGTGACCCAGTTTTAAAGGTGAAAAATTAGCTTTCTCGACCTCTTTTTGATAGGCGCTGCGCTTCTGGAGCAACCTTGGGAGATTGGATTTTTGAAGGCCTTCCCACAGGTCATTTTCAAACATTAAAGGGGCTATGGAAACTAGAATTGAAAATATAGTTAACCATTCTTTCACATATTCATTTGGACCTCAAGAAGGCACCTTAAAGTGGGCTCAAATTTAGCATTGCGCTTCAACAACTTCCTGTGTAATTATTTTAAATTTCACTATGTAAATTTCCTAGTTTTCAGTTTGACTTGGTCAAAGTCAAAACTCTTGATCTAATTGAAATTGTTTCAAGTTTATATGATGTAAGAATGAGTAAATAGACATGATAGGTTGTGTTTTATGTTTAATAAGCCTCATTAAGGAAGAAAAATCCAAAACAAAGTCTCTAAGAAGTGTTTGTGTTTTACCTTTTCACTCTCACCTGTTGGTTGAGAGAATCTTGGAATCAGTTCCACCACCTAGGAATTCGACTCCTGAAGGTGGGGAAGTGGTATAATTGAGTCTATATGTATCATTTATCTTTCAAAGAGAAGGGTGGGATTTGTGTGGAGGAGTCTTGTATGCTATGATCGTTTCAGCTAAAACAAGAGTAGTTGAAGCTATTTTTTAGGAACTCTAGTTCTATGTGTCTATAGTGTTTGTTTACTCTTTCTACCAGTTTATAATGTCATATTTATTCACATGATTTGTCTTCTTTATATGAAATACCTTGCAGTTAAATAGATAAGAGTCTTGATTTCAAGCTTTGTTTATGTGGTGTTCATAGCTATGTTTATTTCTTCTAAAGCTAATGGAATCATACTTACATATGCTCATTAGTCCCTTCAAAACTTTTTAATATATACTACATTGACAACATTTCAAGTACACCATAGCCTATTGATACCTAGATCCTTTCTATGCTTGTTTATGCATTCCTAAAGCCTAGACCTAATCACTAGCTCTAAACCCTATCCCAGCAAACCCTAAAATCTCAAATTCACAAACACACAAACAAACATGCATATCTAGCCTAAAACATTTGTTCTTTAAAGCTATTCATTGATAAAAAAACTTTAAGAGATCCCTCTCCAGCTCAATAGGGCTAACTACTGAGTTCAAAGTGGTTCGAGGTTACCTCTGTCGATCTCTTTCTCAGCCTAGGAAATTGTATGGGACAACACTACTGAGGAGGTAATGTCTCCAAATATTCAATGCATGAATAATGGATGATAACTCTAAGTCATGAGTCACATAGTTTGTCTCATGCTCATTTAATTTGTGTGACTCATAACAGACTACCTATCCTTCCTACATCAAGACCCCACCAAGCCCTTCTTTGTAGTCATCTATACAAACCACAAAATTGTTTTCTGTATCTGCAATCCTCATCATGGGAGCATTAGTGAGTAACTACTTTAACTACTCAAAGCTTGCTGCACATTCAACCATCCATTAAAATTTGTTTCACTTACTTTGCAAGGATGTCATAAGATGGCCTATCTTAGAGAATTTTTTGATGAACCTCATGTAGTATCTTGCCAATCCCATGAATGATCTACTCTCATTCACCTTTTTCAGTGTTTTCCATTCAGTTATAGCTTTCACATTTTTCGGATCATATGATATCCCTTCCTTGGAGACAATATGCCCCAAATAATGTATCTAATCCCTTCCTTGGAGACAATATGCCCTAAATAATCTATCTGTGATTGGAAGAAATCACACTTGCTAAGCTTTGCATAAAGCTTGCGTTCCCTTAAAAATTGTAGTAGTGTAGCTAGGTGCTTCTCATGCTCTTATTTAGTATTTAAATACACCAATATGTCATCAAAAAAGAAAATCACAAACTTTTCTAAGGATACAACACACTGTTCATTAAACACATGAAAGTTCCAGGGAAGTTAGTAAGCCCAAAGGGTACCACTACAAACTCATAGTCCCCATCTCATGTTCACAAAGTAGTATTATGAATGTATCCATCTTTAATGCACACTTGATGATACCAAGACCTTAAACCTATCTTGGATAAGACAACTACTCCTCTCAACTAATCAAATAAGTCATCAATTTGTGGCAACATATACTGATTCTTGATTGCCACTTTGTTTAGCTTCCTGTAATCAATGCAAATTCTTAGTGCCCCATCCTTTTTCTTTACAAACAGTACTGGAGCTCCCCATGATGACACTCTTGACTGTATGTAAACTTCATCAATCATATCCTTTAGTTTTAGCTTTAATTCAACCAACTCAAGTGTACTCATTCGATATGGTGCCTTGGACACTGGTGTTGCTCTAGTGGCACTAATTCAATAGAGATCTCAACTTCTCTTTGATGAGGAAATCCTAGAATATCAATTGGAAACACATCTATGAATTTTTGTAACACATGATACTTTTATAACACTTAAATTTCCTTTTTCTCAATGTTGTCATTAGCTTTTCCATTTTTAAATATTTATACAAAAAATAATTTACAACCTTTTTAGTAACTACGCTTGGCTTGCATGGATGTATCTTACTGAAATTGGCTTCTCCTTACCCTGTAAGATTTTATTTCCCAAAAATCATCTAGGCAACCAATTTCCCTTTCATAGCAGTCAAATTTAGTCTTGTGCATGTACAACTAGCCCATGCCCAACAACAAGTTGTACACACCCAATGGAAGAAAATTTAAGTTTGTTGTTGTTGTCATATTGTTGAGCCCAGATACACATGAACTCACATAATAACTGATTTTCTCCTTGTTTCTATTTCCAACTGAACTAACCAAAGTTCCACATGCAATTCTTTGGCCATCTATCACTTTTCCACCAAATTCAAACTAATATAATCGTAATTAGAACTAGGATCAATTAGAATATAATTAATATGATTATAAAGCTTACCTTCCATTTCAATGATAGATGCATTGCATTCTGCCTAGCGATTATCCACATCTGAATAGATTCTGGGTAGAGTTTGATCCAAATCCCCTATAGTCCAAGCTTCCTCAGCACTACAGAATTTTAAACCTATATTTTTTAGGTGTGAGAAATCCCTCCTTCTATGATTTTCTCCACAAGTTCAACATTTGAATTGCTCTTTATTTCTAGGTCTATGTTGTTCTCCTTCTTATTGGTCCATAATACCTGTAACAACTAGACAATATTTCTACTGCAATCAATGTTCATTAGTCGAATGCATTCCTTCCTTTTTTCCCATAGTTTTCTTAGGCTATTTATTCTTATACTTACTGCCATTCCATGTTTTCCAATCAACTTTAAATTCAAGTTTATGCTTTTCTTGTTCATCACAATGCTTTAATTTCTTTATGGCATCATCTAGAGTTTTTGGTTCATAAAAGTCTATGCAGTATTTGAATGACACATTAAACCCATTTATAAGTTGTTGAAAATTTTCCTTCTCTTCCTTGATATATGGCACATATCTTAACAATTCCATAAATCTAGTAATGTATTCCTCATCTTTCAGTTGTCCTATTCATTTTATCTTATGATTGCAAAAAAGTGTTGCTTTCCTCTGTGACTAGTTTCTTGTTCATTCTGCTTTTGTTTTTGTAACTCTAAGAGGCTTTGCAGTATGATTGAATTCACCCTAGCCTTATTTTCTTGAGCCTTGATAAACCTTTTATTATCTACCTTGTATGTTCATAACTTAACCTTTAGTCTTCTAAAGGTATTCATTCAATCATGAAAGTTTACCCCTCCCCCTTGGCCGACTAATATTTCTTCCTCATCTATCCTTATTGATTCATACCCATGATGTGACTGATTAGAGTTGTATTGTACCATTCTTGTCCTAATTTCTTGTCTTTCTATGTTTATTTTTTTTCTACTTGTGATGTGCTAGCATTCACATGAAATTGTTAGACACATGACAATATAAATAAATAACAAGAAATATTTCCATGAACTTGATTTTGTAGAGTTGTAATAAGGTCATATGTAACAAAAAAACCATGTTAGAACCAATTTACACTTGCATTAACAAAAACATATTTTTGTTAACACAAATTGTTAGTTCATCAGTAAAAACATATATCAATCCTGTATTCATACACTCAATCATACACACAAGCAACTAAACATGGTGCTATTTTTCTCATGGAAGAGCCCATCTAGTCCAAGTAATAAACCTAGATGCTTTGATGCCACTTGTAAAAACTCCCCTCCTAAATACAAACCCAACCAGAGTTAGGAGGAGGTGGTTACTTTTTACTTTTCCATAATTTCAAATAAAGAACATCATTGCATTTGTCTTGTCAATATAATTCCAATTATATAAAATTTTCCTCGACCTGACTTACAGATCAAAAGTTATGGCCCTTTAAAATCGGCCAATTACACCTTGCCACATCATCACGACGCCCAAGTGGAACCTGATGTGCCCACGTGACACCTGAAAAACCCATGTGGGAGCTCACACACCCATGTGGCGACCCAGATGGAAAGCACAGTCCTTGAGGAATATCAGGGCCAATCTACTTCTCAACGCACTTGATTAACAATAGGTAGGGCCAACCCTTGAACTCCTGACGTAGTTGAGGTCTACCCCCACCTCCTCACACTGTAAAATAAAAAAGGGTAGTGCAGTCTGACCCCTGACCCCTTGAACTCCCTAACTGTTGACCACCCAACCCGCAAGCATGGTGAGTCAAGTCGACCTCCAGGGTGAACTCCCAACTTCCAGCTTATTCGACCTGTAGTCTAGGATTTTTTTTTTTTTTAAGTTTTAAGCCTAAAAACAACATTTAAACAGAGAAATTCTGCTTCTAACATTTTGACCTCTTCCAACAAAATTTGTAACACTTAATTGCTAAAACATTCATAAGGAATTCATGAACAAACTCGATAACCACTCAATCATGAGCATTATAGAAATTTTAAAACCATTTTTGCATAAAATACAAAGAGAAGTAGTATCTCATAAACAGAGAAAAAAATCGATTTCTTGACTCAAAATCCCTATCAATTGAGTAAATAGGTGAACATACACATTAACTCATGCATAATTAGTTAAATCGAAGAATGCATAAAAGGAATAACAATAAATTCCTTCCCATCAAATAAGTATGTAACATTTAACCATGCACTTTACAACACTTTAAGCATGCAATCAATACAATATTACAAAATCATTCACATTCTTCATTTTAAGTATTGGGCACTAATTTCTACCAGTGCAACCCAACACCAACATGATGAAGTAACCCCTGCATATGAAATATTAGTATAAGGAAATGCATACCATGCATTTGATATATTCATGTAGCTTGACATTCCACAGTAAACATGCACAATCTTGTGTTTCACACAAAATTATATCACTGCAATAAAGAAGATTGCATGCTAGTTACTGCAAGCATTAAATAAATTCTATCACATGCTTCTCTAGCACCTTCTACAGGGTAACCACAACACATTATTTATTTCACAAGCTAAATAAATCATGAACCATGCCATCAATGAACATAATTTCAAACCAAAAATGAAACATGAATTTTTAATTTCTTGATAACATGAGAGATACTTATCTCAAAAAATAGTGGGTAGTTGAGTTTGTGACTATGACTCTCCACCCAACCATAGAGAACTACAACCAAGTCCCACTTGTAGCTGTCACCCGCCATATTCCAAAGGTTGATGGATCTTTTGTTTCAGGGATTATAGGCATCCATCAAAGGAAAAATGGACTCCAAAGTTTCAACCACCTCCACCCACCAACCAAATTGAAACCAATAAAACATAACATTTTAGAGATTAACAGTCTCCACCCTTCAAAACACAACACTATGGTTCTACCCAATGCAAGGCTTCTAGGACCACAATAAAATTAAAAGACAACAAAGAAAATGCTAGAGATCCTCTAGGAAATTTCTAGGATAAATTCCTGGACCCTAGCCCTTTAGGATTTCCTTAGAAACACCATCTCCACCCTCTAGACCAATGGGGGCTTGAGAGGTAATTAATTCCTCACCTGGTGAATTCTTCCAACTCCTTTGCCAACCAAAATCTTCATTCCCTTTAGTTTTTCAACATCTCCTAGAAATTCAAATTTCTCAGTTTCTATTATTGTTCCTTCCGTTATTTTTTTTCCAACTTCAATTCTTCAGGACAAAATCCCCTCCAAAGTTTCTCATATGCCTTTTTATTATCTTTCTCGTGTCTCTCCATGTTCCTCATGGAGCATTCTTGTATGTCTCTTCATATTCCTCATTGAATTTTCTACATAATAATATCATTTCCAGTAAGCAATCACCCCATCCCTCTAGAATCTGAGTCCCATTACTGAGCCCATTTTATTTTTATCATAATGTTTACATTGCATACATAAAGGGAACTACTTGGGAATGTCACAAATATATTGTTATACATTTTCAATGGTTTTTCCATATTTTTAAAGAAATATATGATCACATCAAATCCAAGGGTAGAAAGAAAAAAATAATAAGGATCCTAATATTTTATGACAATATAAAAAAATGGGAGATGGGAGTTGTTGTAGAATCTACAATGTTATATTAATGGGAATTTTCATTGCATATTTACTCTTGTTTCTTGGCATTAGCATGGGTTATGATATGTCATACATGGTTTCTTATTTCCTTGATTTTAAACAATTGTATTAGAAGCCATAATTATACCAAGAATCAAATTTTTAGTTGTAGCAAGGCATGAGGGTATGTGACAATCAAGAGAACCATAATGTGTCAATTTAGTCTTTCTCCTTAGCTAAAATAACCCTAAAAGAGAGAATGAACAACCCTAACCAAAATATTATAATATCATATATCCTTCATTAATTCAAGTTACCTTAAAGATTAGGGAGGGTTACACTCGGTTCCATAATCTCTTCTTATGCAACGAATTTTCCTTTCCAATATTTTTTTAGCAACCAGACCATAATTATAAATAAATAAAAATAATTGTCCATGACATAAAAGAGATATGGAAAGCTTCACAGTAAACATTACCCTTTTCCTTTTCTTTCGAAATAGGTTCAACTAACCTAAAAGGGCTCCCCTTTTCTTTTTCTTTCCAAATAGGTTCAACTAACCTAAAATGGCTCCCCTTTTCTTTTTCTTTCCAAATAGGTTCAATTAACCTAAAAGGGTATTTCCAACCCTGTCTTTATCATACAAATCTTCTCATCTATTTATATCCTTCAAGTTAGACCTAATACTTAAAATACTACATTTATTTAAATTCCATAGAATCTTCTTTGAGTTTAATTTTTGAGTACAAATAAAAATATGTCCATATTTCCACTTTTATCTTTCCATTTCATGAGATGCTTATAAAACATGCATTTTCTATTCAGTTACGACCATCACCATGTCAACAATGCCATGCGATATATTTTCATGTAATGATATGCCTGCTGAGTATGTATAAAATGTATTTTATATTATTTATTTACCTCCGAACACCTTAAAAAAGAAATATGCCTCAAAATATTTGAAAATGGATTAAATAATGACTTACTACAAAAGTTTGCTCAAAAGGGAAACATGCCTTCAAAAATCTCTTACGTAGCATTATTTATTACCCCTTCTTACCTCCAACATATCTTATCATTTTCCTTGAGGAGGGAATGTTGTGTGTGGAGCATGATTGTTTAGAGGTCTTTGTTTCAACCGGATGTATACCCCAGGAAGTTTGTACACTCCTCCACGCGGTATTTGTGGGTTGGAGGAGGAGAAGATGTGCTGTAAGGGGTTTGTATGAATTGTTGATATAAGAAAAGGTTTTTGGTAAAAATAAAGAATATCTATAAAAAAAAGGTGTTATTATTATTGTAAAGATATATTGGAAGGGAGGGTTCAACAAAAGGAATTTGGGTAGTTTTTATCAATAGCTCATGAGATTTGAGGTATTATTTAATATTCCATAATTAAATGTGACATAACATTGGTTAAATAAGTGGAGACCTCATGAGTGAGATATCCTTTTAAAAAACCCACCATCAAGCCAAAAAATACTTCTTTTTATTTCCATTGGAATAATGAATAGTCCTCGGAAATGACAAAAAAGACATAGTGCACATCCTTAAAGTCTCTCCCCATGACTTATAACTACCACTAAGGTGAAAATTACTTCTATGATTCTATTGAGAGAATAAATCTCATTAAAACGTGGATTAAGAAGTGCATTTTTAGGCTATAACATAACCCAACAATAGTAAGGTTTGAAAATAAATTCTTGTGTTCATGTTTAAATTTGCACAGCATGTTCATTTTCATACTAATTGGTTGTATGCCAGATAATGGTGGGAAACTCATTATCTCATTAAGATATTTAATTTTGAGGTAAGTGATGGAATAAATAAATAAATAATAAATAAATAAATAAATTATATATTATATATATATATATATATTATAGCTTTGGTATTGTATTTTCAATTTCTTCTTATTTTTCATTTCTTAGAATAATTTGTCGTTTAATTTTAGTTAAATTTCTTCTTCTATAATTTTTATGTAAATTTGAAAATTAGATATTAAACTTATACATTCTTTTGAATCATATTATCATTTTATTGTATCACTATCTTTATATTTATGATTATGTTTACTTTTTAATGTAAATAATCAAAGACCTTTTGTGATTAATTTGGAAGGTATTTCCTTAAATTATAAACATAGTTTATTGTAAGTACTACCCACATAATAAAACCTTTAAAAGGAAAAGGGAAAAGATAACTAAAAATAAATAAGGGGGGTTGTGAGGCAGCAAGTCCCTGTCTTGAGTGAGATCATGGTCTCTGCAACCAATATAACTAGTATTAATCCCTAATGTAAACTAGGGAAAACTTGTACTCATAACAAACTCATAGAAAGCTTTCACCCTTTGTTCAACCTCTAGTTCTACCCAGTTGAGAACTACAAATATTAGTTGCTCAATGAAAGAGTTGTGTTAGTTGATCTGGTATCCTTATTGGATTTCTTGGGATTGGTTTGAATTGCTTGGGTTGACCTAGGAGTATTTGTTGACATATAAGCATACCTTACACGCCCCTTGCCTCTATTGTTGATTCAACTCGATCGACTGATAAAACTAGCTCAGATGCTACCTCTCCCATTTCTTTTGGGGATGACGTGCCCCCAACATTAAGAACCAACACTTTTACAAACATATACAAGTTTTTAATTGGATGAAATATTTCCCTATCTTGACTGTCGAAAAAAAGGTTATAGAAAGAGACTAACTATGAGTACGTACCAAAGAAACCTTGTGGACAATAGCAAGAATCAAACCAGAATGACATAGTAACCTTGAGCTCCCTTCATGATTGATGCCATGGTTTTTGAGTCGGGCATTTGTTGTCCATGTTAGTGCCTTTACAATTTTGGACATACATAAGGGATGTGCTTCCATGGGCATGCATTGACTAGTGAGTGACAGAGGTTTGGAAATCCAAGGGATACAATTTCATAGGTATCATATTTGACAATGAGCATTGGTTGGTGTATACATTAAAAAGGCATAGTTTAAGCACATATTTTTGATCAAATCCTTACATTGAGCTCTCTAAAATTAAGGTTCCAATTTTTAAATTGTGAGCGTCCACTTATTGCTGAAAAGAAAATACACTAAAATTGTAGATTATATTATTTTGATCTATAAGACACACATGGAAAATGTTATCAATTTATTGAAAGTGCATAAAAGTAATCTTGAGTTTCAAAGGAATGATGCTTGTTCCTTTATAGTAATAAGTTTGATTTAGATCTTGTCCTTTTAAGGCATTTATCTCTATCCACAATGTTTGGATTTGGATTTGTCAATGTTATGTTTGGATTCGACACCATGGGGTAACTTGAAACTTAAATTAATATTATTACATGAATATTTTACAATTCATTGATCATATAAATTGCAGACTATATTGGTCACCAATGAGGACCGTTCTTATTTCAAATCCACAGAAGTATAAATTGGAAAGGGATCAGATTGTAGGGTCATCTCACTAGATAAATATAGTCCCATTCCATGAATTTTAAACTTTGTGTCTCTCCTGTATTTGTAATTGTGGAAGTAACTTGATTCCACACTAATCACTCTAGTGATAGCTGCTTCGTGATTGCAAATTGAAATCGACAAACAATCATGTTTGTTATTTCACCTCTATATAGTAGATGCCAATGAAAAATGAAATGATAATTGCTAAAAATGTGAAGAAAGAATGTCAATTTAAATGGAATTCATATAAATATGCATTGACAACTCTATAATATTTCCAAAGAAAAATTTTCATATGGACTATATAGTATAAACTGATGCATATAAGTGGCACACAAAGTTATCAAAACACTGCAACCGACCAAGGGTCAGACTAGGTCTGGCTGAAAACTCAGTGAGGAACCAACCAACTAAAAGTACATAAAATATGTAAAATTTAATATATATTTTTTAATATACTATTGACATCAATGGAATCCAAATCATTAGACACCAAACATGCACACTTTTCTCATGTATATAACATTGGGAAGTTTGAAAATCTCAAAGGTTGTGTCCGAGTTGTGAACTTAAGCCCAATTTCTCATTCATCAAAACTACCCGTGTAGGTACTAAGGCGACCAAGGGAGGTACTACCTTATATTGAAAACTTAGACTTATAAATTATACAAATAACTTAAAATAATAACTTAGATCTAACTTAGAAGTAACCATCTAGAGAAACAAGAAAATATATGCATTCTTGCTTGAAATTTGTTGATCCAGTTACTTTTGCATGCAAAGGGTATAACCATGATTGGTGAAAAATTTAAAGTGAAATGCCTTAAAAGAGAAAAATAGTACAACATACTCCTTTCATGGTAGCCACACCAAATACCAAAACCTTTATTGGAATGTGTAAAATTAGAAGCAATGCTTAAGAATGGTGCAAAGAAGGACAATGCCATAATTTAATGTTCAAGAGTATTACAAATTGACCTAGGATGGTGGTTCACTATTAATAGTAATTAAAACTTTTCAAATATTTCTAATTCTCTGTTTACCACATGTCTTATAATACTTTATGTACTAAAATTTTGTCTCCATTGACTATAAATATTGTCATACCAGAAAAGTAAAATCAGTTAAAGCTAGTCCATTAACAGAAAAATCCAATAGTACATGAAAAACTATCTTGATATAGATTATGAGAAATTCACAAATTATTATGTATCTTCCCATGATACTAACATGAATAAGTAAGAAATAAAAGCAGGTCTCATTTCACATGTTTACATAGATTCTTACCATATTTTGATGCAATAGGTGTAATAGTTTGGATATATGTTGTTGGATCTTCAAACTCCTCCTTTGTGGGATAGACAAAGGACAGCTAGGGATATCGTCAATCCAACTAAACTCACTAGTTCCAAATTTATCAGCCTTGCCATTTAGGGAATCATCTTAAACAACTGAATCTACTAGCTCAGGGTCAAGCTAAGAAAATGGATAACCATAATAAAACCTATAAACTTCTAGCTATTTAATATGTGCTAGCTTTGGAACTGCAACTTAGCTTGATAAATTGGTTCTTTAACTTGATCAATTGAATCTACTAGAACTTTATTAGCTACTTAATTGACATAGTCTACTTGTATTGGTGTTGCTTCTTGGTCTCAATCTAGATTTGTTGTTTTCCTTTCTCCCTCCATGACTAATGGATATGGATCTTGGTTAATAGTTGTAGAATCAATTGAGGTCTAAGTGGACATTTAGAATCTCCAACAAGATGACATGGCCTAAATCCCCACTAATTTTTCATTGGAATAATAATTTGATCATAGCTTAGCTTGTTGATCTTGCTTGCATAATGAAATAATGAGATTAGTTAGTCTCTGTACTTTCCTTAGTAACATTGATATTTCCACCAAAATAATCCTTTGCAACTACTCTCCTGATAAACTTGAACCATGAGAGATGCTCTATTTGGTCGAAAATATTTGGATTCGGCTAGGTCATTGATTCATTACCAAGAGTTATAAGTAGCAAATCATCTTTATCAAAGATTTCCCTCAACCATGATTGATACCATTGTCTTGTAAGCCCAACAGAATCTATGCCTTTTCCACATGGAAAAGGATACTTAAGTGTCTCTTTAAATCTCTTGTTGAATGCATTCAAAGTTGATTGTATGATTGATGCCTTTTGGAGTGACTGTTTGAAACTCATAATGTTAGTGTTAACAAGTAAACATATGCCTGAAATTTAACATGCCTTGAATGAAATACCATAGCGACATGTGATAAAATCCTCAGAAGTTGTGAAACATGACACACCCTTCCAACCCTACATGTTAGAAAATTTCACAATTTTTGTTCACATGTTGGAGATTGAAGGGGCATGTTTCCATGTGTGATGTCACTTAGCTCTGCAACATTTATGTGTAGCTTACAAATGATAGAATACATAATCAATCTGCGAATGTGACATAAATTTTAATCAAACACTTATGGACCATTTAATTCCTATGTCACCCTTTTTAGGCATTTATTTGTGAAACAAAGGGATACATTCACTGAAAGTAATAGATTAGGGCGAAACAAAGTCAATTGTCTTGTATTTATATATAACAACATAATGCATAATTTGAAGACCTTAAAAACAAGGTTCTAAATAATAATAAGTGATAGGAAAAGAGGAATAAATTGACAACAAGTTAAATGATATTGCCATGAAACAAGAACGTGAATTAAGGTTCAAATATTCTCAAGTCTTTTGAATCAATAGCCCAACTAGTTAAGAAAAGTAGGAAATTAACAACACAAAATGTACAAGCAAGACAGGATCATATAAATGTATTCAAACTAGCAAATCCAACCTTATCATTAAAAAATATCATCCAAAGAACACCACCACCTATTTCCTGCAGTTAAACTCACCTTTTAGATGCACCAATCCACCATGAATCCTTAAGCACATCTCCATATCCAAGCTTGTCAAGTTCACAAGCTAAGGCATGCAAGCTTGATGCAATATTTGCATTTCTCTTTTTAAAACTAAATGAAGTCAAGCTTAAAGTTCAGTGAGAAACAAACAATAATTATATATATATATAGTTTATTATATATATAATATATATATATTATATATATATATATTATTATATATTATATATATTATATCCAACCTTATCATAAAATATTTATCCAAAGAACAACCAACCACCTAATTTCCCACAATTAAATCCTCACCTTTTAGATGACACAATCCAACCATGAATTCCTTAAGCCATTCTCCATATCCAAGCTTGTCAAGTTCACAAGCTAAGGCATGCAAGCCTTGATTGCAATTATGCATTTCTCTTTTAAAAAACTAAATGAAGTCAAGTTGTAAAGTCATGAGAAACAAACAATAATATATTAGAGAAATAATATCTATCTATATCTATATCTATATCTATATCTAATTATATATATATATTATATATATAATATATATATTCCAAACTTATATTAAAAATAATCATCCAAAGAACACCACCACTATTTCCCCACAATTAACCCTTTTAGATGCACCAATCCACCATGAATCTTAAGCCACATCTCATATCCAAGCTTGTCAAGTTCACAAGCTAAGGCAATGCAAGCTTGTGCAATTATTGCATTTCTCTTAAAACGAAATGAAGTCAAGTTTGGTAAGTCAAATGAGAAACAAACAATAACATATTAGGAGAAATATATATATATATAATATATATATATAATATATATATATATATATATATATATATAAATATATATATATATATATATATAGATATAGATATATATATATATACACACATGCTTAGAAAGTAATGACACAACCTAATCAAATGAAAGAAAGTTTAAAATGAAACTACCAAATGTTACCAGTGGTTGGAATCTACCTTGTGTAAATATGAAAAATGTGCTCCCTGCTATTGTCTCATCTAGAATTCAAATAATGAAACCTACAAGATTCATAGTTAGGGAGGCATGAACCTTTGTCTCGGAATCATATGAAATCATAATGAATATTAACATATTACAAAGAAAAGGTTCACAGTTACAAAATGTTTACAATACGTCAATATAATGGTACAAAGGAAGCCTTAGGCTCAATAATTAAGGATTGATGTCTTGAAAATGGAGCTTTGACTGGGTGGTTTTTTATCGACCCTAACCAAAAATGAGAAATTCATAATGTTTGAAAACTAGTACTTTATATTCATATTTAATATCTAATATTCTAATGACATGGTGGAGTCAACAGCTGTGATTGTAGCTCCTACTACAATATCTAATGTCACTTTAAAAAATATAATTTATTGATTGAAACTAATGCACATAGCCTTGCTCCAACATCTGTATTGGGCCCAAAAATCACAAAGGAAACATAACTCTTGAAATTTAGTTTTAGGAACAAGTCCATTTATGTAAAAAGGAAATACATTTAGAGAATGTAAACAAACTGCTACATTTTCCATAAGAGTACTGCAAAACATGATAAAAGCATTACGTTTGCAATAAATAAGCTATACTTTTATAATTACCACTTATGATTCTTAAAAAATAAATAATTCAATTTTTTAACACACAATATATTTAGAAAACAATGATCATTAGAACTAAAGAGCAACAATTTGGCCTCAAAATATTCAGCAAAGCCTAAGAGAAAGAGTATGACTCCAAAAAAGGAGAAATTTGGTATAAAACTCCATGTATAATAAAAACCTAGAAAATACTCAAAATGTCATCAAACAAATTCCAAGTCCATAATTTAGATCAAAGTCTCAAAGTATTTGCTGATATTTTAAAAAATTGCCACTTCATGGTGGGTTCAACCTAGTTTTGATTTAGAGAATAATCTTGGCTCGCTTTAGATGCAATATGAGTTGACTCAGTGAACATGTTAAGCATCTTTCATAGAAATGATTAGAAATTGTCATGTTCTGTCATAGTCCTTATCCAATGTTTTTCACCCCTTCTATGTTTGCATGATTTAAATAAGGGAACACAAGAAATAGGTTTTCCATCATACCTCAAGGCAATGCATTTACTATTTACCTTGTATTCATGAATCTGATGCATTCCAATGCCTAATAAGTAGTCTATTTATCTCCCAATTCCTATGGCCTCACCATTAGTTGGAGTTCCTGCCTCAAATCTATAACAAAAAAACATGCACCTGACTCACATACATTACGTCAACAAGGTAAACAATTCAATATAATCCTTACCACCACCAAAGTATGTCACAAAAAGAAACCCTAACAAGTATGGTAATTTCCACTATGATGTTTACCTATAATTTAAAATCTATTTAATCTCCTTAAAGGAAAATTACAACCTCTCATTCAAAACAGAAATGCAACAGATGCATGTTCAATCAATGTTGAACTAAGAAAAATGTGCTCTAGGATAGTTTCAGAAAATATAAATTTACACTATTTAACAAAATGATTATGAAATAGTTTTGGTATTATTGACACACTCTTTCATATAAGACACAAAGTTATTCATGAAGTTATTAGAAAGATTCAATGTACGGAAAATTGAAATTTTAGTAAACATATCTAGCTATCAATCCACATTTTTGTGAGAGAAATGATTTCTAATGTATTTCTGGACCATTCTACATATGCATAGCCTCTTTCTAGGAAACCTTGGCAATATTGGAAATTAGGTTCTAAAAGACATGCACTAGATTAGCTTTTTTAAAGAATAGAGAATGGTCGAAACATAACACTGATGTTAATAAAAAATGAGCTTGTATTCTGAATAATTAGAGTAAGTGATGTTCCAACACCACATCGGGACAATACTTTAAATATTGTCTCTAATACAATTGAGACAACCACTCAAATAGGTTAAATAGAGGGTTAGTTTAGAGGGAAATGCAAATTCGCTGCTTCAAGAAAATGCTTTCCAATTTGGTCACTGCAAGTTAAACACATGGGTTGTGTACCAAACAAATTCTTCAGTGTAGCTTTGGATTGAATCTAAAGGAACTAGTATGGATTTGGCTATACCGAACGTTTCTGATAGATAGTTTTTAACATATGATCCAATTTGATATCCTGAATTGCTTACCACTAGGTCATTAATTCCTTGATTTTTTGTTGAAAGCCACTAAAATGTGAGGATTTTTGTTAAACTTAATCAAGTAAGTCATAATTAGGTGAGCTCAGGTGAGGCAAGGTCTCAAGACAAACTCGGTGATCCAGTTTGATATCCTGAATTTCTTACCACTAGGCTATTAATTCCTTGATTTTTTGTTGAAAGTCGTTTTCATGTGAGGATTGTTGTTAAACTTACTCAAGTAAGTCAAAATTAGGTGAGACCACATGAGGCAAGATCTCAAGAAAAACTCAGGTTACAAAACTAGTGGCTACAAAGCAGGACCCTAAGGAAGACTTGGGTTACAAGTTGTAGGGTTATGTCTGAGTGAACTAGTTGTGAAGTTCCACCATGCTTTTGGATAATACATTTTAAGGCCAAAATGCTGACATATACCATATATATTTCCATCTCCTTTTCTCTCACGGTAACACAAGTGAAATCCATGTAAACATTAAAACATTATACTATTACAAGACCCTAACAAACCCTAGCAAAGTGATTTTTGAGATAATTTTTAACCTCTGGGCCATGTGGGTCGCTCATGGATCCACTTGCTTCACCAATTTATTTTCCACAACATGCCATGAGTCCACTTGGATCACCATTCTATTTTCCATAACATGCCATGAAATGTGTGGATGAAGCAACATGAAGTTGTGGCATGCAAATATGATTATATGGGGTAGTTATATGTTTTTTTGGTAGTATTGGTATTAATATGTACTGGCCGACCTACCCATCGTTCAATGGCCCACTTTGTTCTACTATGAAAATAAGTAGTTCATAAATATCCATGAGACTAAGGAGAACTCACCTTGTTGGGGAAGCGTGGTGTGTAACTTACCCTGTCTGCGAAGCATGGTGCATACAAAGGTTGTTGTCGGGTTCAAACAAAGGAAGTTGTGGGGTTTAGTATTTAATGGCACACTCTATTCTTATATGAAAATGAAAATAAATAGTGTATAAATAGTCGTGAGACTAAGGATAAATCACCATGTATGAGACACATGGTGCGAAGTACCACTAGCACCAGTGGTTTCAGTTGATGAACCATATTTGGATTTTGAGCTTCATTAGAGAGATCTAGAACCTAATGATCATGGTGAAGATGGTAGTGATCGAGATAAGGATTGTAAAGAGTGGGAGCCAATTCCATCAGTAACAGAACCAAGGGTATAGACCGTTGTATCAAAGTGAATGGAGCAGGGACCATATTATGCCTCTGCCCCATTTAAAGTGTAGCAATTTTATAAGCAGATATTAACCTACTAAAGCATAGACCAAAAATGGAAGCAACATAGTATTATAGTCATAAATAAAACACATAATATATTGTCCTAGGCCTAACTCTCCATATTCTGCCATGATAAATAGAGCCAACCCTTCATGCAAGCTCATCCATCTGAATTGTTGGGGCTGGCTGTGAAAGCCTCGTCTTTATATGTAAATGTGGAGAAAGGATACTTATCAGGATAACAACCATGAAAAACTACTTTTCTCATTCTTGACCTTGGTATGGAGTGGATGTATTTGTATCACATACAATCAAGACAATGAATTTAAGATATCCAACTATCCTCTCTTGAAGCATTGAAGCTTGTGAAGTAAAACAACTGACAAAGAAATATGAAAAAGTAGTTGGTCTAGGTATAGATGATCAAGATCCATACACAAATCCATATCCATACATAGGAGCTGAGTAATTATCTCATTTTGTTAGATATATCTATTCATATATATATATATATGTAGGAGTTGAATTAAGTATCTCGTTCTGTTATATATATCTATTTTGTCTCTTTGATCGATACACAAAACCCCCCCCCTCTAAAAACGCTTGCTTTCTATATCTTTGAAACTTGCTTAATGAATATTCGATGAGACAACATATGATCTATGCCTTAAGTGGGACGTAAACAATTAATCATTATCATTAAATAAGGGTTGAGGAACATCAACCAATTTTATGGCATTACTTTAGGCAGAGGTAGGGAAAATCAGTGCAGGAGATTACTACAATGTTTTGGAAGTGAGCCATCCAACTTGGAGTATCCCTCAAGAGTCTAGACATGGTGATGAAATATTTGGGAGCCTTGCTACCATGAATCTAGTCACAATTGAGACCTCTCTTCTAGGCTCCATAGGACACTTCAAGAATCAGAAGAAATCCCTGTAGAGCATCTAAATGAAATTTTTTCTCTTCAACATCGGCTACAATGACTTTGGTAAGCTTCCAATGTCTCTGGTAAGGTTCCAACAACTTAGATTACATATCAATGTTAGATTCAACAACTTAGTCCATGATCATCATTATTTAGAAAAGGCTGATGTTGTTGGTGTAAGTAGGAACAATGAACAAATGGTGATCCATGTGTATGTTTAAACATGAGGTTAGTGTTAGTAGTGCTTGCATTTAGAAAATATGAATATATGTTCATGTTCATGTAATTTTAAGCATAAAAAGTTTACCTATTAATGTTAGCATTAATCAATGGAAACAAAAACTTTATTAATGAATTGAAACTTATCCTAATTTTTCTCAGATCTTGCCTCTATATGGGACCAAATAAGATCTCTAAATTCATGAGTGGTTGGAAATTTCTTTTTAGATATAAAAATTCTTTTAAAATATAACTTTTAAAACTTTAAGCTAATTAACTTTATTTCTACCTTGGTTTCTGTGACTAATAATTAACTTTATTTCTACCTTGGTTTCTATGACTAATAATGAAAATGAAAAAAATTGATTACAATAGTCCCTGTAGCCCCAAAGGGCAAGGACTAATAAAAGAGAGTTAAGAATAAATTGTGCACTTGTGTCAAGATAGCCTTGAGAATCCCAATACTCCTTGAAAATCCCAATAATCTTTGAAAAATGATTTGAAGGATAACCTTTTTTTTTTTAATTATTAATAATAAATTTTATTAGGTGAATATTTTATTCTTTATTTTTAATTTTAATTGTGATGAGAATATTATATTAAATCAAAACCTATATTTGGATTACAACATGTACAAATGTGTACAAATGTGAGAACGATGAAAATCCTTTAGTTCAGCTATGCCTATAATCTCATAATAATTTTTAAGCTCAATATATATTAGTCATTTTACTCTCTTAAACGACACATGGTCTTTGGAGGTGTAGATTCTCCAAAAAACTTGTAGATATAGACAAATGTGAGTATGATGAAAATCCTTTGAGTTCGACTATGCCTATAATCTGATAATAATCGTTATGCTCAATATCTATTAGTCATTTTACTCTCTTAAATGACACATGGTCTTTGGAGGTGTAGATTCTCCAAAAGACCTATGGATATAGACACAATTTACACTACATATCAAAGTCATTGTTAAGGAATAATTGCAAGAAAAATAATATCATTTCTCATTAGGACTTATGTATCCAAGTTTATACCTTTATTGTCAAGACCATCTATAACAAAATTATTCATTCTCAAAACATGAAAGAAGCTAATAGTATAGAAGGCTAGTTTCAGATTCTTAATTCGATCAATAATGATTTGTAGCTTGTAGTCCAGGCAAAAACCCATGAAAAAGGTGATGGATAACCAATTGCAAATCTCCCAAAACCACCAAATATTTGATATTTTCTTCTTTGGCTAGAAAGAGCTTTTGCAATAATCCATCTTCCTCCCTCACTTTATTTGCACAATTTCCTAACGTCTAACTATACTAAATTTCAATTTTTCCGTCATGGTTGAGAATAACTCCTCTCGCTCTTGCTACCTCCCAAGATTCTATTCCATATTAGTAAGCCCTATAGTATATCTACTATATGTTTTGGAAGTTTTTCTGGCATGTTTCTAGTTTGATTATCTCAGAATCTGGCAGGGATCTGTTGGAATCACAAGTTTGAATTGTGATCTCTTCACAATCCAAGTGACCAAAAAGATTTTCCAGATTTGTCAAAGCGTTAAATCCATATAAACAATCAAAACCGATTTTAAAAATAAAAAAAATAAAAAAAATTTGACCAATTTTTTTACTAAATTTTAAGGAAAATCTCTAACATTATAATAATTAAAAAATACATTAATAAACTATTAAAAAATGAAATTATTTTCAATGACATAAGCAAAATTCCCTTGAAATGATGAATAGATAAAATCAACACATCTATAAAGGTGGTTTCAATAATAGATGTGTTTATTAGTTAATTGATGCCTTAGAATGACAAACAATTACGTGTATGGTTTGGTAGAATAGTTCAACCTGGTGGTAGATGTGAAAATCTTTTTTTATTAGACGTGAAAATTCCCTTGAAATAGAATCAAGACATCTATAAAAGTAGCTTCAATAATAGATGTGTTTATTGTTTTATTCATGACTCAGAAATGGCAAACAATTACGTGTATGGTTTGATGGAATAATGACCTTTTGGTGGTAGATATGAAAATCTTTTTTGTTAGATGTGATAATCTTGATATAATTTATTTATTTGCTTGTTTTTTTGGTCATGTGATAATCTCCTTGATATTATAGTTTCAAATATTTATGATTGATAGATCCACTTTTAGAATGGTGAAGATATATATAATTTCAAATATTTATGATGATAGATACACTTTTACAATGGTGAAGATATATATTTACTAAATAAAAAGAAAAATCATTTTAATGGTGAAATTTAATTTAATTTTTTTTACAAATTTTTTTATAAAATAAAATTAAAAGTTAGAAATATATTTATATAATTTTTCTTTAAATAAATTAAACACAATTATTTTTATATAAATATTTTTCCTATTTTGTATACATATTTTTATTTATATTTTTTATTATTGCATTAAATGTTTATTACAACAAAAATATGAAAAATAATAAGAATAAAAGTAAATGTTATATTTTATTTGTTGTCTAAAATTGGTAGGGATTTATTGGAATTATATGTTTGATTCATTTTCTCTCCATCATTTGAGTGTTCTAAAGGTTGTTTAGGGTGTTAAATCTATATATGCAGAAAAAATGCATTTTAAACAACAAAACGTTACAATTTAAACAAAAAATGTTTCACTTAAAAAAATCCAAAACCCATAATAATTAGATAGCCAAGGTTTTTTATGGCGTTAAAGCTATATATGGAGAAAAAATGCATTTTAAAGAAAAAAACATCACAATTTGAAAAAAATTGTTTCACTTTTAAAATCTAAAACCCATAATAATCAGACAACCAACTTGTTTTAGGGTGTTAAATCCATATATGCAGAAAACTTACATTTTAAACAACAAAACATTTTTCACTTAAAAAATCTAAAACTCATAATAATTAGACAACCAATTTTAATCTGGTTAAGTCCAATTAATTGAAATTGCTATATTTCCTAGGGGAAATTTATTTGGCTAAGTCTAGAAAATTAATGCTTAAAATTCTTATAATTTGAATGAAAAGGAAAGCTAAAAATGAAAATGTATGTTTTATTTTATTTTATGTGTTTTTAGTTTATCTATTAGTATATAAACTAGTACAATCATATAAATTAAATGACTAATAAATGCCTATAAGCATCAAAGCACATACTTTATAATACATCCTATGTTATTAAAATTTAAAAGATCATAAAACTAAGTAAACCTAGACTTGAGAGATCAACTTTCTTTTCACTCTAAAAGAGACTTGTATCTCAATAAAATGGCACCAACTTCAGACTAATTTTAATAAGTAAAAGTGAATAAAATTAAAAAAAAACTTCCATAGTATGGAAATTTACTAGGAAAGAGATGTAATAGCCCTAAAATATAGAAAGAATCTAATCAACCATGAATCATTTGTGCTTGCCTAATGAAAAGAGGGTTTAACATTGGAGTTAATATGACACTTATAACATTGATGAAAAGAGGGTTTAACATTGGAGTTGGGGTTAATATGACACTTATAACATAGTATCATGTAATGATTTTCTAATTGTTCTATTTTATAGTCACCTTGTGAGTAGAAAAAGTTACGATGGTAAGAGAATTGTGATTGGATGACAAAGGTGCTAGTTGTAACTCTAATAACTAAAGATTTGATCTGAATGAGTATAACACGATTAACAAAAGGACACAACTAGATTTCATGGGAAATATTGTAGAATGACACGAAATGTTCACGAAATAATAATTAAAAAAACGAGGTCGAACGCTACAATTGTAATTAAGAAAAACAAACTAAAGCTGGAAAAAAGGAAAGTATAGGAAAGAAACTACACATGACAATGAAAGTGTATATTAAATACCTTAAGGATTATGTTATCTTAATATGGATTAAAGTGGTGAACGACAAACAATATGAGATAAATTGATATAATAAAGTAAAAAAGAGTAGAAACACGTTAAATTTCAGGGGTGATTTAGTAAAACCACAAGATATTATATAAGAAGATCAAATGATACAATTGTAACTATGATGAGAATTCTTAAATAAGTCTTTGTTGGTTGATGCCTTTTATTAATTTAATTTTACTAATAACATAAGTTGGAAAGGGAAATATACATAAATTTATATGTATAAGGGTGTGAGGAACACATGACAACAAGAAAGTATATTGCATTCCATTGTCTTAACATGCCTCGAGAAAGAAAGGTGGGATCAAGTAAAATGTTGATTTGAAATGAACAGTTATCCTAGATAAGGATTAGAGAAATTGTGAGCTAATTTTTCTTTATAGACACAAGTGAGGTTTGGTTAAATGAATGATTAAGAAAGAATATATGTGTTGAGGCCTTTAGTGGGGGTGAAAAATACATCGAGAAGGACCCCGTAGCTAGGGAACATAACCCCAGACAAACTAAGTAATAGTTTATAGTACACATAGAGATGGACACCTGATAAGAGAATTGTGAAAAGTTTGGGGTAAGGAAAACCATACAGTTCCAAAATTTTGGGAATTTAGCCCTCTTATCATCTTGTATTGATTGTAAGCATGCATCATTACTTAAGGTTGATACTTGGAGTTGTCTTGTGAGAAAATATTAAAAAATAAAAAATAAAAGAGAAGGGAAATTAATTAAAAAAAACCCTCTACTTGTTGGACAGTTGGCATTGTGTGCATGGCTAATGACCTTGAGAAGGCATCTGCTGGTGTGTTGGAATTGATGTCAAGAGTCATGCTGAGTAGTTGTGTTGGGAAGTTGGCTTACCTAATAGTTGCTAAGAGTGCTGGCATTAATGTCAACCAGACAAGCTTGGTTGCTTGTTGCCGTAGATGTTGGTAGTGATGGCTCAAGAGGAATCTTATGGTAGATGCAGGAACCATGTAAAGAATAATAACAGTAGTAGGGTTATTAGATAAGCCATCAAATGATGATTACAGTGATGGACTAGGATGGAAGTCCATTGTTGCTACAAGCCTCATGCAAAGGATCAACATTGTGAGTGTGATACCTAGTTGTTTGGAGAGTTCAAGAGAAGAGGATTCATAATGAGTTTGACGCTATATTTAGAGGAAGAATATGGCTCAATGGCTAAATGGACTCCTTTCATTGGAAATTTCTCTAGAAGATATTTCTAATGGTATGTGGAAGTCGAGAAATGGTCTTGTGGTTCAAAAGATGTGGCATGATGAAGTTTAGGGTGTTTAAAGGCTTTAGCAGGAAAGAAGATCAGAGATAAGAGGTCTCGCATATCCGAACTCTCACAAATCAGAGTGTAGAGGATCTAAGGAGAAGTGCACAGTGATTGCGAATCACCGATTAATGATTTGTGATATCGTATGTCAGAGGTCCCGACAATTAGCGATTGTAAGACCCTGAGGAGCAGTGCACATCTAATGCAATCACCAATCAACGATTAGCAACATTGCATGTCAGAGGTCCCGAAAATCAGCATATCACACATTGACATTTGAAGGTGCCAGGGTGCGACACAATGGCTAAGGAGTTCACTGAGTAGTGACTTGTAGTCCCACATGTCGAAGGATCATGCTATATATGGTGATTGACATTCGACAATTTCATAGTTGGCAGGCATTGAGAATTTGCTGATCAACGAACACCGATTGAGTTTACAAAGTTCGAGACGATGCATCCTTTGTTAAATTTTCGGGGAGGCCAAAAAGGAAAATACAAAGGAATTTGCTGCAAAACCAAGTATGGCGGGCCTCTTTCTCTCTCATCCAGGACGACACATGGAGGCATCTGGTTAGGTATGATAAGGAGAGATGGTAGTCTCAAATGAGCTTTGAGGTGGACAAGTGGTAGGATCTGATTGGTTCCAATAAGGGACACATGGCTATTGATGTGACGATACAGAGGGACACGTTGATGCAGGAGCATCCGGACTTAGCCAATAATGTGATTGTCTGTTCACATGTTGTTGCTAACAAAAGATGAATTTCATTGACTTGAGTGGTCAAAATCAGTTTTAATAGAGAGAGTTGGATCTCTCGAATTTGTCTTTATATTTAATGATTGTAATAATTAGATCACTGTATTATTTTTAGACTAAAACGTAAGTTGTTATTATAGGTGTGTGTCAGAGATTTAGAATAGGAATTAATTAGATATTGTGAGGCATATTGTAAATTCTCTCGAATGTTGGAGAACATGAGAGATTTAGGATAGTTAAGATTCCATAGGGATTGAGAGATCTAAAAATCAATTGTAAATCTTAGATTAGCAATTGGTTTCATGGTTTGTGGAACTAGAGAGGATCCTTAGGGATTAGTTGATTCAAAAGTGGGTTTTGTTCAAAATATTAAGGACGTGAACCGAAATGGGTTACAAAACCTTTTGTATAAATGTAAGCCTAAAAGGCATAGAGTTAGTTAGTTAGTTAGAGATTTAGTGAGTTAATGAGAGAGTGAGAATCAAAGTTAAGAGATTAGATAGGGTTTGACTGTAAGCCTACGGGCAGGAAAGGGAAAAAGGGCACTGATTAGAAAATCAAGCCACAGAGAAAGATTCATTATGTAAATAATTGTTTATAAAGACAGAGAATTTGATTCCTGAGTTGTGTAGTGTGTATTGAGTAATTTAATTATAAATTGTGTGTGGACTAGAGTAATTCTGCGTAACATAGGTTTGGAGGTGTGCAAAATTAGAGAAGTAGAGTAGAGAAGAGTGTTACAGGTTTTCACACAGATAGTATTGGAGAAAACCTTGAATGTTACAGTGAACATATAACTGCAAGGTTTCCTAAAACCTAAGAATTTTTGAAGGAAGCGTAAAGGCACAAAGAAATGAAGTAACAGAGTGGAGATCAAGATCAGAACAAGTGAAGACTGTAAGGCGAGAACAAATACACAGGTAGAAAGCCGAATGGGCTATTACACAGTAAGAAACAAAAGAACATAGCAACAAAGTACAGTCATTGGATTAGTTAGATCAATGGATGAGATTGTGTGAGATAGATGGCTAGGATTAAGTTGCGCAAAATAAAGTCAAGAAATGAAGAGATCAGATTAAGCCACGTGACAATAGAATAATGGAGTGGTCTACGAAAGCGGTAAGTAGTATCTTGTGCAGTCTCAAAGTGGTAAATGGTATTTTACAAATTCACACGATTAACATAAGGGGTTGACATGTAGCATGAGAAAACCACGTTTCTCATGTGCTCTTGTTCTAATATCAGTCACGCATGTAATCACACGATATGGCATGATCATCGTTGGATTGAGGTAGGAGAAATAAACTGTGGAGAGTGGCCAGGCTAGTTGGCACAAGTTATTGTGTGATAATCATCAGATTGAGGAATGAGATCGATAGCGGAGACTTAACGCACTAAGGAGAGCATCGATATATGTGCAAAGGTTTGTGGAATGGGAGAAAGGTAAGGTTTAAGTGTGGTTTATGAAATATTTTTATTATATCAGAATTATAATAGAAATAAGCCGGATTAATGTATTATCGTTTAAGTTGAGTTTTAACCAAAGTCTAAAATCCAAGGTATGGTTAATATGCGCGGGTAATAAGAATGAACCAAAGATTATGAAGGATTTATAAAGTTTTGCTCAAAGGTTTATAAAGGTTCAGCCTTTGGATAATTAAATCAAACGTTTCCGCAGAGCTTATTGAAGGAGCATTAAACCTTGACTTGTGAAGGTTTTACTAGGCAGGGATATTAAAATTCATGAGACATAGTGGGACGTGGAATTTTATTTGCATAATGTGGATAGATGTGGTTTAGGCTGCATCATTTTTGGTATCAGAGCTGAATAAGGAAATTATGCGTGAAAAATTATTTGAGAAAACTTAGAATAGAGTTATGTTTTGAAGGTGTGTATACAGGTGAATGGTGATGAAAGGAAGCAATAGGAGATCAGATTTTAAATATGACAAATAGTAGGCACACAGAGATAAAGTATAGCAGAATTTGAATATGCAAAGAAATAGAGAACAACTCATTCAAAGTGCAGAATTTAGGTTCTAGACAAAAGAAGGTATCTCAACAAAAGAAAAGAAGCAGTGATAAAGAAAGGTAGTACAAATTTTTGAGCGAAAGAAGAGGTGGCCAGAACCTAGTAGTTCATTTGTGATTGAAATACAAGAGGATAGTTGTGGTCTTAAAAGGTGCAGATGAGTTGAAGCCTAGAAGGAGTGGAGAGAAGTTCTCAAAGAAGTTTGCGAGAATAGATAACCAAGTGCTTTCCAAAAGACCAAGTATAGAGAAGAGCTTGGTATGGTAAGTGACAACAGGGAGGACTTGCTGTTGAAGAGGCTTTAATACAATTCATAGTAAGTTAGTGAGGAACTCATGAATATAGAGGAGAAATGGACTACTGATAGTCATAAAAAAGATAATAGAGGTTTTGAGGAAGACCAAAGTAGAAGAAAGGTAGATAAAGAGGATGCCAAGGCAAATGGCATATAGAGACAATTAAGTGAAAAAGAATTACAAGTGGTAGATCTAGTGATGGTACACTTGAGGAAAGAAAAGTTTCCTATTGGGACTTATAATAAATTAAAGATGAAAAATATAGGGCCATACAAAATTGTGAGGAAGTTCTCAACCAATGCGTATGAAATTGAGTTGCTAGGAGGGATTGGAATATCACCTATTTTCAATGTTGTAGATTTGTATCCATTCAAAGAGACAGAGACAAAGATACAAAAGGAACTTGCAGGAGATGAAGTTCAAACTTTAAATTGGGAAGAACAAATGCCAAAGACAGTCAAGAAAGAGGTGGAAGCTGTCTTGGAGAAAAGAGTAACTAAAAGAACTAGAGGACATGTTTATTTTAACTATCTAGTCAAATGGAAGGGACAACCAGTAGAAGATGCTAGTTGGATAAGAAGAGTAGAATTACAGAAGTATGGAGCAAATCCTGAAAGTTTGATGAAGAATTCTTTTCTTCCCTAGGAGTCTGATGCAGGAGCATCTGGACTTATCCAGGAATGAGATTGTCTATTCACATGTTGTGGCTAACAAGATATGAATTTCATTGACCTGAGTGGTCAAAATAAATTTTAATAGAGAGAGTTGGATCTCTCGAATTTGTCTTTATATTAAATTAGTGTAATAATAGATCACTGTATTATTTTTAGACTAAGAGATAAGTTGTTAGTATAGGTGTGTGTCAACTCTTTAGAATAAGAATTAATTAGATATTATGAGGCATATTGTAAGTGTTCTTGAATGTTGGACAACATGAGACATTTAGGCTAGTTAAGATTCCATAGGGATTGAGAGATTTGAAAATCAATTGTAAATCTTAGATTAGGAATTGGTTTCATGGTTTGTGGAACTAGAGAGGATCCTTAGGGATTAGTTGAGTCAAAAGTGGATTTAGTTCAAAATATTAAGGATCTGAACTGATATGGGTTACATGATTTTTTGTATAAATGTAAGCCTAAAAGGCATAGAGTTAGTTAGTTAGTTAGTTAGTTAGAGAGTTAGTGAGTTAGTGAGAGAGTGATAATTAGATTTTAGAGATTAGCTACAGTTTGGTTGTAAGCCTATGGACAGGAAAGGGAAAAAGGGCACTAATTAGAAAATCAGGACAGAGAGAGAGAGATTCATTATGTAAATAATTGTTTATAGACAAAGAATTCAATTCCTAAGTTGTGTAGTGTGTATTGAGTAATTGAATTATAAATTGCGTGTGGATTAGAGTAATTTTGTGTAACAAAGGTTTGTAGGTGTGTAGAATCATGGAAGAAGTGCAGATAAGAGTGTTATAGGTTTGCACACAGATAGTTTTGGAGAAAACCTTGAATGTTACATCGAGGGTATAATTGCAAGGTTTCCTAAAACCTAAGGATTTATGAAGGAAGCGTAAAGGTGCGAAGAAATGAAGTAACAGAGTGGAGATCGAGATCAAACAAGTGAAGACCATAAGGTGAGAACAAATACACAAGCAGGAGGCTAAATGGGCTATTGCACAGTAAGAAACAAAAGAATGTAGTAGCAAAGTACAATCGTTGGATCAGTTAGATCAACGGACGAGATTGTGTGAGATAGACGGCTAGGATTAGGTTGTGAAAAATAAAGTCAAGAAATGAAGAGATCGGATTAAGCCACGATACAACAAAATAATGGAGTGGTCTATGAAAGAAGTAAGCAGTATCTCACGCAGTCTCAAAGTGGTAAATGGTATTTTACAAATTCACACGATTAACTTGAGGGGTTTACCTGTAGCATGAGAAAACCACTTTTCTCGCACTCTCTCATTTTAATATCAATCATGCATGTAATCACGTGATATAGCACAATCACCGTTGGATTTGTAGGTTTTAACCCTGTACAAAAATTACCTGCATACGAATTCTAAATCACAGGAAAAATAAAAATGCGAGAGCATAACACATAAAACACATATACACAGAGATTTCCCACTGGATCTCAAAACCGAGACTACCAGCTTGATTTTTCATTATATTTCTTTCAATGTTACAATACATATTTATACATGCCGAAGCATCCAATACCATGGACCGAAATACCATCGCGTCCAAAACCATGGACCGAAAACCATAGGTAGGTTCGCCCAACCTAATATAGGGTCCAAAAAAAAATTTCTCGGGGCGCTGCCCCGAACCCCCTAGAGGGGGGCTACCCGCTCCCCTCAAACCCCCAGACAGGGGGGGCTGCCGCCCCCCCGCTGCGCAATCAGCACAATGAAGGGGGGGCTTCGCTCCCCCTCTAACCCCCCGGTTCACTACGTAGGTTAGTCGTGGAAAGAATATAACACAACCCAACAATCTCCCACTTGTTGTTTTCTTTCCACACGGGGCCACAGGAGAGCTTAGTCATTTTTCCAGCCCTGAAACGCCCATTGTTTCTCTACACCAAGAGAACTTCTCATAGCTCACAGATTTTGTCAATGCATCTGCAGTATTCTTCAAAGTGTCCACATTTACCAGCAACACCTTTTTGTCTTCTATCATATCCCTCACAAAGTGATATTGAACATTAATGTGCTTTGTCTTTGAATGATAAGCAGGGTTCTTTGCCAAGAAAATTGCACTTTGGCTGTCACAGTCTATCTTTATAGCTCCCTGTACTAACCATACTTGAACACAATCTCTGCAACCAAACTGCTTCCTTGCTTGCATGAGTGGCTGCCATGTATTCTGCCTCTGTAGTTGATAGTGACACTACAGATTGTTTCTTACTCATCCAACTGACTGCACCTCCAAATAGGTTAAACACATACCCACTTGTAGATCTTCTCTGATCCAGATCTCCAGCCCAGTCTGCATCAACAAAGCCACGGATATCCATCACTCTGTCCAATCCTGGTCTTCCTTGGTAGCACAAACCATAATCACTAGTGCCACGCAAATACCTGAAAACCCGCTTCACTGATGTCCAGTGCTCCTTCCCTGGTTTTGACATAACCTGCTCAATACTCCCACTGCATGTGCAATGTCTGGTCTAGTACATACCATTGCATACATCAAGCTACCGACTGCACTTGCATATGGAACACGGACATGTCCTCTTCCTCTTCTTGTGTCTTGGGACACTGTTCAGCAGATAACCTCACACCTACAGGAATAGGAACCTTCACCGGTTTACTATCCTGCATATTAAACCTCTGCAGTATTGTCTCGACATACTTCCTCTGGTTTAACCAGAGCTTCCTCTTTTCCCGATCTCCTTTAATTTCCATGCCCAAAATATAGTTTGCAGCACCGAGATCTTTCATGTCGAATTTGGAGGACAATTGGGTCTTCAAATCCTGGATAATTTCTTTGTCATTTCCAACCAACAACATATCATCCACATACAAGACCAGATAAATAACACGGCCATCAATTAATTTAAAATACACACAATGATCTGCTTTGCTTCTGGTGAAGCCAAGTCCCCGTATAAATGTATCAAATTTCTGATACCACATCCTTGGTGACTGTTTTAACCCATACAGAGACTTCTTTAACTTGCATACTAGTTCTTTCTTACCCTTCACCGCAAAGCCTTCAGGTTGCTTCATGTAGATTTCCTCTTCCAAATCCCTGTGAAGAAATGCCGTCTTAACATCCATCTGTTCTACCTCAAAATCAAAAGCAGCAGCAACAGATAAAAGTAATCTAATAGAAGTTACCTTGGCAACAGGAGAAAAAATATCACTAAAATCAATTCCTGGCACCTGGGAATAACCTTTTGCTACCAATCGAGCTTTTTATTTCTCCACCTTCCCTTCTGCATTTGTCTTCTTTGAACACCCATTTGCTGCCAATGGGTTTCCTTCTAGCCGGCAACTCCACCAGATCCCAAGCCTCATTTTTGTGCAAAGATGCCATTTCATCAACCATGGCCTCTTTCCAGAGTTTTCCATCCTCTGAATCCACTGCTTCCTTCACAGTTCTGGGATCATCATCAGTAACAGACAACGCAAAGTTTGAACAGAAAGCAGATGGACTATACCTTTCTGGCTGCCTTCTTTCTCGCGCTGATCTTCTCACGGCTGGAGTTTGTGGCTCTTCATCTTCTGATTCCTCCTCTACTACAGAGTCTGATTCTTCCTCCTTTAGTTCAACTCTATCTTCACAGGTTCCTTTGGTTGGACTTCATGTTTAATAACATCTTTCACCTCTCTGAACACCACATCTCGACTGTACACAACCTTCCTTGTTACTGGGTTCCAAAGCTTATAACCCTTTAAACCATCCTTATACCCAATAAAGATGCACTTTTCAGATTTACTATCCAACTTGGTTCGTTTCTCCTTTGGAACATGTACATATGCATCACATCCAAATACCCTCAGATGTGAAAGAGAGGGTTTCTTACCAGTCCATACTTCTTGTGGAGTCTTATCCTCCAATGCTAATGAAGGTGAGCTATTGACCAGGTAACATTCAGTATCCACCGCCTCTGCCTAGAATTCTTGTCCTAACCTGGCACCACTGAGCATGCTTCTTGCCCTTTCCATCAAGGTCTTGTTCATTCTTTTTGCGACTCCATTTTGCTGAGGGGTATATGGAGTAGTCTTATGCCGTGACACCACACTTCTTACAAAATTATTCGAATTCCTTGCTACAGAATTATCCACCATTATCTATCCTCAACACCTTTATCTTCTTCTCTGTCTGATTTTCCTCCAGAGCCTTAAATTCTTTAAACCTGTCAAAGACTTCATATTTCTTCTTAAGGAAATATATCCATGTATTCCTTGAGAAGTCATCTATAAATGATACATAGTACACAGACTTACCCAGTGATGGAACCTTCATAGGTCCAAACACATCACTAAGCACAAGCTCTAATATCTGTTTCACCCTCTTACCACCAGAGAGGAAACTCACCCAATTTTTCTTCCCATATACACAATTTTCATAGAAATCAAAATCCAGAGAGCTACTACTCATACCTTCTACCATACCTTTACCATGAAGTATTCGAAGGCCCTTCTCTCCAATATGTCCAAGCCTTTGATGCCACAACATTGTCTTCTCTCCAGAGACCACTAGATTTTCTGCTCCGTTTTCAAAAACCATAGAACTATTGCACCCGTCAACAACAGTGCTACCTTGTAGCTTGTATAGAGTTCCAATCCGAACTCCCCGCATCAATACCAGTGCTCCTCGAACCATCTTGCAGGTATCCTTCTCGAACATTGTCTTTAGACATGCATCATCCAACTTGCTTACAGAAATCAGGTTTTTGGCCAATGCAGGAATATGAAGAACACCTGGAAGGGTTCTAACCCTTCCACCTTGCAACTTCAACTTTACTTTTCCGTGACCAATGATTCTAGCCTTCCTATCATCTCCTAAGAAGACATCACCACCATCGTATTTCTCATACTCATAGAACCA